>CALYLW010000230.1:818839-968966 GCA_944989445.1 Ampullaceana balthica | reverse complement strand
GGACCCCAAAGGTACGGTATCATGTAAGCGTTTCTCTATCTTTCTGCTCTCATCCTCCTGTGGTTGTAGTTGTGCGAGAACGATGCCTTACTGGTACCCCAAGCTTACTGCTACCCCAAGCTTACTGCTACCCCAAGCTTACTGCTACCCCAAGCTTACTGCTACCCCAAGCTTACAGCTACTCCGAGCTTACTGGTACCCCAAGTTTACTGCTACCTCAAGCTTACTGCAGCGCCGGCTTTAGGCATAGGCAAACTAGGCAGCCGCTTAGGGCCTCCGATTAGTCTCATTATTAGTGGGGGCCTTGCACAAGAATCTTTCCATATTTATTTTTTTAAATTTTTTCTATGACATTTAAGGCCACAAAATTCACTCCGCCTAGGGCCTCCAATTCCCTTAGGTCGGCCCTGCTTACTGCTACCCCAAGCTTACTGCTACCCCAAGCTTACTGCTACCCCAAGCTTACTGCTAACCCAAGCTTACTGCTACCCCAAGCTTACTGCTACCCCAAGCTTACTGCTAGCTCAAGCTTACTGCTGCACCAAGCTTACTGCTACCCCAAGCTTACTGCTACCCCAAGCTTACTGCTACCCAAAGCTAAGTGCTACCTCATCATCATTACTATTTCAGCTCATAGTGCCACCCCAGCCCATACTGCTACCTCACCCACCCACACCGACACACACGCGCGCGAGCGCGCGCACACACACACACACACACACACACACACAACTATCAGGAACCAATAACTTTCTTTGAACCTATAGCCAATTCGGGGCCCTCTATTTTTGATTATTATTATAAGGAACATTGATTTTGGCATGAATATGCTGCGGCAACGTCTAGCCCTGAATCGTATGTAAAAGTTTGAGATCAAAAATAAAAAATTCCATTCCTTAGAAAGAAGCATGATATGGAATGAATTCATTTCGATCGCATTCAGTATCAGCCATTCATTTGGGTTGTAAGGTTTTTATTGGTTAGTTCGGTGACCTAAGCGGGTGGGGCGTCTGTCTCTGGTGAGGGTCGTCGTAGGGGCCCGGGGTGGGGCGTCTGTCTCTGGTGAGGGTCGTCGTAGGGCCAGGGGTGGGGCGTCTGTCTCTGGTGAGAGTCTTCGTAGGGGCCTGGGGTGGGGCGTCTGTCTCTGGTGAGAGTCGTCGTAGGGGCCCGGGGCGGGGCGTCTGTCTCTGGTGAGAGTCGTAGTAGGGGCCCGGGGTGGGGCGTCTGTCTCTGGTGAGAGTCGTCGTAGGGGCCCGGGGTGGGGCGTCTTTCTCTGGTGAGAGTCGTCGTAGGGGCCCGGGTGGGGCGTCTGTCTCTGGTGAGAGTCGTAGTAGGGGCCCGGGGTGGGGCGTCTGTCTCTGGTGAGAGTCGTAGTAGGGGCCCGGGATGGGGCTTCTGTCTCTGGTGAGAGTCGTCGTAGGGGACCGGGGTGGGGCGTCTGTCTCTGGTGAGAGTCGTCGTAGGGGCCCGGGGGTTGGGGCAGGATACGAAAATAACATGAAAAAAATAAAATAATGAAAATATTTGATCTCCTGTTTTAACTATTGTACATTTTTGAGCTTGTTTGTGACGTGTGACAAAACAGGACATGGAATGTTCAACTAGAAAACTTCTTTATAATAATTTTTATTCAAAATAGGAACATGATAATTATTTTGAAATATACGCAGTTAAATATCTACATGAAGTTAGAATATTTTTCTTGTTTCTCTACTGTTAGAACCCCACTTGCCTAATTATTTGAGTAATTTCGAGTTATCATCTAACTTATCAGCAAACAGCGTGTTATTATGTAGACGTAGCGTGTGGGAAGATAAATGTCATTTATAATATCGGTAGAAAAATGAGTTGGATAAGTCATTACCGTGTTGAGTGTAAATTAATGTCAAGGCTGAAAATTGTTCAGTGGCCAAGTAGTGAAACAATTTCTGTGGTAAGGACTTCAAAATAAAATCAGTTATGGAGTCTGGAGTCTTTATTACAATCATGTTACATTTTGCTACTAACATCATTACTGTTGAACTAGGGGAAATAATCATAAATATTAACAATGCTGATGGGTAGGGCCACGGTTATCGTTACTTAATACTAACGTCAGGTAAGCGAAGAAAGAATTAAAAAATTGATGCCAAAACTTATCTTATAAAAAAGGTAGAACACGCAAAAAAAAAGGTAATTTTAGACCATGAGGTCATTGCTATTTTTATTATTACTTTCTCGTAAACGGGACATCGGAGGAATTGTAATCCTGCACAAAATCGAAATCGAAATCTCAAAATCTCGATGTTTTACACCTTCCTGAGTCGGAAAAAACCAGGTGTGCAATCTTGTCTGCATGTGTAACTGTGTATGGGTAACTGTGTATGTGTAACTGTGCATGTGTAACTGTGTATATGTGCATGTGTAAATGTGCATGTGTAAATGTGCATGTGTAAATGTGCATGTGTAACTGCACATGTGTAATTGTGTATGTGTAACTGTGTATGTGTAACTGTGCATGTGTAACTGTGCATGTGTAACTGTGCATGTGTAACTGTGAATGTGTAAATGTAAATATGCATGTGTAAGTGTGCATGTGTAACTGTGCATGTGTAACTGTGCATGTGTAACTGTGCATGTGTAACTGTGCGTCTGTAACTGTACATGTGTAACTATGTATGTGTAAATGTGTATGTGTAACTGTGCGTGTGTAACTGTGTATGTGTAACTGTGCATGTGTAACTGTGCGTGTGTAACTGTACATGTGTAACTGTGTATGTGTAACTGTGCGTGTGTAACTGTGCGTGTGTAACTGTGTATGTGTAACTGTGTATGTGTAACTGTGTATGTGTAACTGTGTATGTCAACACGATAGATTGAAAACCCCTTTCAGTTAGGTGAACAAAATTTCATGTACATGTATATATGTATATGTATATGTATATGTATATGTATATGTATATGTATATGTATATGTATATGTATATGTATATGTACATGTACATGTATATGTATATGTGTATGTATATTTATATGTATATGTACATGTACATGTATATGTATATGTATATGTATATGTATATGTATATGTACATGTATATGTATATGTACATGTATATGTATTTTAAACTCTTATAAAAAATGCCAGAATATACATAAACCACGGTTAAGCGTAGGGCGCAATAATCATCTGTATAGAAGAAGCGTCTGCAATAGAAAAGGTAAGATAAGATAAGGTAAAATAAGATAAGATAAGATAAGATTAGATTAGATTATTAGACCATATACGTAAGTTTCTATCATCTTTTGACTTATTTCCGGTAACCGGGAGCACCTCTCATAACGATTAATTCGCATAGCGAGGAAAATTATGTGAAGAAGTTGCTCCCTTAACGAGTGACATTTAGCATAACGAGTTACACAGAAAGGGGACGTCCCTTTTTCCTTGAGATGAATCTTCCTCTCAGTGTCTTGCTTTTTATTGACATTGTACCAGCCCCATCCTCCAGGCCCACAAGATGATATCATCCTCCAGGCCCACAAGATGATATCATCCTCCAGGCCCACAAGATGATATCATCTTCCAGGCACACAAGATGATATCATCCTCCAGGCCCACAAGATGATATCATCCTCCAGGCCCACAAGATGATATCATCCTCCAGGCCCACAAGATGATATCATCCTCCAGGCCCACAAGATGATATCATCCTCCAGGCCCACAAGATGATATCATCCTCCAGGCCCACAAGATGATATCATCCTCCAGGCCCACAAGATGATATCATCCTCCAGGCCCACAAGATGATATCATCCTCCTGGCCCACAAGATGATATCATCCTCCAGGCCCACAAGATGATATCATCCTCCAGGCCCACAAGATGATATCATCCTCCAGGCCCACAAGATGATATCATCCTCCAGGCTCACAAGATGATATCATCCTCCAGGCCCACAAGATGATATCATCCTCCAGGCCCACAAGATGATATCATCCTCCAGGCTCACAAGATGATATCATCCTCCAGGCCCACAAGATGATATCATCCTCCAGGCTCACAAGATGATATCATCCTCCAGGCCCACAAGATGATATCATCCTCCAGGCCCACGGATATCATCCTCCAGGCCCACAAGATGATATCATCCTCCAGGCTCACAAGATGATATCATCCTCCAGGCCCACAAGATGATATCATCCTCCAAGCCCACAAGATGATATCATCCTCCAGGCCCACAAGATGATATCATCCTCCAGGCCCACAAGATGATATCATCCTCCAGGCCCACAAGATGATATCATCCTCCAGGCCCACAAGATGATATCATCCTCCAGGCCCACAAGATGATATCATCCTCCAGGCCCACAAGATGATATCATCCTCCAGGCCCACAAGATGATATCATCCTCCAGGCCCACAAGATGATATCATCCTCCAGGCCCACAAGATGATATCATCCTCCAGGCCCACAAGATGATATCATCATCCAGGCTCACAAGATGATATCATCCTCCAGGCCCACAAGATGATATCATCCTCCAGGCCCACAAGATGATATCATCCTCCAGGCCCACAAGATGATATCATCCTCCAGGCCCACAAGATGATATCATCCTCCAGGCCCACAAAATTATATCATCCTCCAGGCCCACAAGATGAAATTCATGAAGAGTTTAATTTCATCAATATCCAGTTTCTGCCTCCCAACACAACTCACTTACTCCAGCCTATGGACCAGCACCACTCCCAACACCACTCCCTTACTCCAGCCTATGGACCAGCACCACTCCCAACACCACTACCTTACTCCAGCCTATGGACCAGCACCACTCCCAACACCACTCACTTACTCCAGCCTATGGACCAGCACCACTCCCAACACCACTCCCTTACTCCAGCCTATGGACCAGCACCACTCCCAACACCACTCCCTTACTCCAGCCTATGGACCAGCACTACTCCCAACACCACTCACTTACTCCAGCCTATGGACCAGCACCACTCCCAACACCACTCCCTTACTCCAGCCTATGGACCAGCACTACTCACAACACCACTCACTTACTCCAGCCTATGGACCAGCACCACTCCCGACACCACTCACTTACTCCAGCCTATGGACCAGCACTACTCCCAACACCACTCACTTACTCCAGCCTATGGACCAGCACCACTCCCAACACCACTCACTTACTCCAGCCTATGGACCAGCACTACTCACAACACCACTCACTTACTCCAGCCTATGGACCAGCACCACTCCCAACACCACACCCTTACTCCAGCCTATGGACCAGCACCACTCCCAACACCACTACCTTACTCCAGCCTATGGACCAGCACCACTCCCAACACCACTCACTTACTCCAGCCTATGGACCAGCACCACTCCCAACACCACTCCCTTACTCCAGCCAATGGACCAGCACCACTCCCAACACCACTCCCTTACTCCAGCCTATGGACCAGCACTACTCCCAACACCACTCACTTATTCCAGCCTATGGACCAGCACCACTCCCAACACCACTCCCTTACTCCAGCCTATGGACCAGCACTACTCACAACACCACTCACTTACTCCAGCCTATGGACCAGCACCACTCCCAACACCACTCACTTACTCCAGCCTATGGACCAGCACTACTCCCAACACCACTCACTTACTCCAGCCTATGGACCAGCATCACTCCCAACATCACTCCCTTACTCCAGCCTATGGACCAGCACCACTCCCAACACCACTCCCTTACTCCAGCCTTATGGACCAGCACCACTCCCAACACCACTCCCTTACTCCAGCCTATGGACCAGCACTACTCACAACACCACTCCCTTACTCCAGACTATGGACCAGCACCACTCCCAACATCACTCCCTTACTCCAGCCTATGGACCAGCACCACTCCCAACATCACTCCCTTACTCCAGCCTTATGGACCAGCACTACTCACAACACCACTCCCTTACTCCAGCCTTATGGACCAGCACCACTCCCAACACCACTCCCTTACTCCAGCCTATGGACCAGCACTACTCACAACACCACTCCCTTACTCCAGCCTATGGACCAGCACCACTCCCAACATCACTCCCTTACTCCAGCCTATGGACCAGCACCACTCCCAACACCACTCCCTTACTCCAGCCTATGGACCAGCACTACTCACAACACCACTCCCTTACTCCAGCCTATGGACCAGCACCACTCCCAACACCACTCCCTTACTCCAGCCTATGGACCAGCACTACTCCCAACACCACTCCCTTACTCCAGCCTATGGACCAGCACCACTCCCAACATCACTCCCTTACTCCAGCCTATGGACCAGCACTACTCACAACACCACTCCCTTACTCCAGCCTATGGACCAGCACCACTCCCAACATCACTCCCTTACTCCAGCTTATGGACCAGCACTACTCCCAACACCACTCCCTTACTCCAGCCTATGGACCAGCACTACTCCCAACACCACTCCCTTACTCCAGCCTATGGACCAGCACCACTCCCAACACCACTCCCTTACTCCCAGCCTATGGACCAGCACCACTCCCAACACCACTCACTTACTCCAGCCTATGGACCACCACCACTCCCAACACCACTCACTTACTCCAGCCTATGGACCAGCACCACTCCCAACACCACTCCCTTACTCCAGCCTTATGGACCAGCACCACTCCCAACACCACTCCCTTACTCCAGCCTATGGACCAGCACCACTCCCAACACCACTCCCTTACTCCAGCTTATGGACCAGCACCACTCCCAACATCACTCCCTTACTCCAGCCTATTGACCAGCACCACTCCAAACACCACTCCCTTACTCCAGCCTATGGACCAGCACCACTCCCAACACCACTCCCTTACTCCAGCTTATGGACCAGCACCACTCCCAACATCACTCCCTTACTCCAGCTTATGGACCAGCACCACTCCCAACATCACTCCCTTACTCCAGCTTATGGACCAGCACCACTCCCAACACCACTCCCTTACTCCAGCCTTATGGACCAGCACCACTCCCAACAGCACTCCCTTACTCCAGCTTATGGACCAGCACCACTCCCAACATCACTCCCTTACTCCAGCTTATGGACCAGCACCACTCCCAACACCACTCCCTTACTCCAGCCTTATGGACCAGCACCACTCCCAACAGCACTCCCTTACTCCAGCCTTATGGACCAGCACCACTCCCAACATCACTCCCTTACTCCAGCTTATGGACCAGCACCACTCCCAACACCACTCCCTTACTCCAGCCATATGGACCAGCACCACTCCCAACACCACTCCCTTACTCCAGCCTATGGACCAGCACCACTCCCAACACCACTCCCTTACTCCAGCCTTATGGACCAGCACCACTCCCAACACCACTCCCTTACTCCAGCCTATGGACCAGCACCACTCCCAACATCACTCCCTTACTCCAGCCTATGGACCAGCACCACTCCCAACACCACTCCCTTACTCCAGCCTATGGACCAGCACCACTCCCAACACCACTCCCTTACTCCAGCCTATGGACAAGCACCACTCCCAACACCACTCCCTTACTCCAGCCTATGGACCAGCACCACTCCCAACATCACTCCCTTACTCCAGCCTATGGACCAGCACCACTCCCAACACCACTCCCTTACTCCAGCCTATGGACCAGCACCACTCCCAACATCACTCCCTTACTCCAGCCTATGGACCAGCAGGTTATTTCTAACTTTAAAAAACTCTACACTGAAACACTCTTGGAGCGTTGTTTTGAAGTTACAGAAGAGAAAAATCTCACTCTAGAGAGTTTTGGAAATATTTTCACATCGTCGCTTGCCTCAAGATGATTGACAAGGCTTGGGAAGGGATTTACCAAGAGGAACCTCACTTCTAGTTGGGAAAAACTTTGGCCAGCAGAGAGTGGTGTCGAATGTGATTTTGAAACAGTACCTGTGTAGTCTAAAGTTAACGAGATTGTGTCATTGGCCAATATCGTGGGACTCGAGGTGGACAGTAACGATAGTGAAGAGCTTGTGAAAGAGCACAGTCAAGAGTTGACCACCCAAGAGCTTGTGAAAGAGCACAGTCAAGAGTTGACCACCCAAGAGCTTGTGAAAGAGCACACTCAAGAGTTGACCACCCAAGAGCTTGTGAAAGAGCACAGTCAAGAGTTGACCACCCAAGAGCTTGTGAAAGAGCACAGTCAAAACCTCATTCGATCGATCTGAAATTTTGATACAATGTATTGTCAGCCAAGATCTATCTGTGGTAAATTTTGAGCTCTCTAGGACCGTCGGAAGTGATTTAATTTTACGTTGGCGAATTTGAAAAATTAAATCTCTTTTCCATATTGAACAATTTTATGCGGACGTTTGAAAATTGCGTTTTTTCTGTTGTTGTTTTTTTTCAGTATTTTTTTTCAAGGCTACTTTTTTAGCGGTGCGCTTTCTAAAATCTGGCTTTACGAACAGACATAGCAGAGTATATATTTTAATTATAGATACGAATATATGTGTTATGAGAAAACCATCAAGCTTAGGCTTCGCGTTATATAAGGGTGCATGAATAATAATGATATAATATGTATAATAGTAAATGCATAGTGAATTTCACACAACATAAGGTGATACAACAGCAAAGAAGTTTGAAGTTCGAAGTATTAACAAATATTGCTGAGAAGTCAGCCGGACGTTAACTTGCGGCATTGAATAGTGAGCACCAATTATGAGTGCACCAATAATACAGCACAGTGCGTAAAAAATAAATTATGTGACTGTAATGTGATCCACATCAAGCACATCTGTGATTTGAAGCAGTTTAAGCTTCACTGATGATTATGACTTGTCAATTTATTCGCTTGGAAGTAATTAACATTTGATTCAGACCAAACGTTTACACATAATTAAAATATATCCGTCGGATGTATCTGTCCATTTCTTGAATTAGATGCAGTTTCTCTTTCGCCCACCGGTGCCTTAGCCGTTGTAAACACACAACGGGACGGGGATTTCACGCACCTAGTGGAAAGGGGGTGGGGGGTTGTCTACATATTTGTGACAATGTGTGATGTGGGGAGGGGGTGTTAGAGAAATGTGACGTCACATCAAAACTCTCAACTTTAAATAAAAGTTCCACTTACATATTTGATTTGTTACATGGTGTTTTACAAAACTTCACACGTGTTACGATATTAGATTTAGAATGCAGGCCTACACTAAATAAATACTTAATGACAAAAAAGTGATTTTAAACATGCTCTTTTTCAAATAGAAAGTACAGATTTTATGGGGGGGGGGCCGAAGCATTGTCACGTCATATTGGAGGGGGTGGTCTAAGTTTTTGTGACGACGCGTTACGAGGGGGAGGGGGAGTGAAAAATCTGCCAAATTCGCGTGACGTCATTTATGGATGGCCCCTTCTTGGGGCCGTCCGTAATTGACTTTACGCTCCTAGAGGGGGGAGGGGGTCGACCATTTGTGACGAAGGGGCGGGGTAGTTTAAGAAATGTCACGTCACATCAAAACGCATAACTTAAAATAAAAGTTGTACTTAAATATTTGTTTTACTGAAGTAAGATGGACTGGATGGGGACAGAAGAGATTAATCTCAGGAGAGATGGTGTTATTTTCGGGACACGAAGAAGACGATGCCCCACATACCCTGGGTGTTGCACAAGGAGCACTCATTGGATGGGAGGCCCATGGACCTAGAATTCTTTTAGCAACCTTTCGAACAAAGAAACGAAGCATCAACCTAGATGTTATACAATGCTACGCACCAACTAATGAAAGTGATGAAGGAGACAAAGAAGAATTCTACAATAGAGTAATGACCATAGTCCAGGGTCGCCCACGGAGGAACATCGTCATCCTCATGGGAGACTTTAATGCCAAGATCGGCTATAGCAACACAGGGTACGAAGAGGTTATGGGACAGCAAGGGATAGGTGAGATGAACGACAATGGTGAGAGGTTTGCGGACATGTATGCCGCAGCAGACCTGGTCATAGGGGGGAGTATTTTCCAGCACAAGAGGATTCACAAAGCTACATGGGTCTCACCGGACATGAGAACGATGAACCAAATAGACCATGTATGTATTTGTAAAAAAATTCAGGCGATCTCTCCAAGACGTACGTGTTAAGAGGGGAGCTGATGTTGCCTCAGATCACCATCTTCTTGTGGCCAGGATGAAATTAAAACTAAAGAGACATTATACCGAGCAAACAGCATACAGGACTCGGTATAATACCTCCCTCCTGAAGGACCAAGCCAAAAAGGAAGAATTCATAATCTCACTATTCAATAAGTTCCAAGTCCTACAAGAAATACTTGAAGATGAAACCACCGAAGGGAAGTGGCAAAGCATGAAAGAAACAGTACAGTCAACATGCCAAGAAGTGCTAGGAAACAGGAAACAGGCACACAAAGAATGGATGACAGCAGGTACGCTGAGTAAAATAGAAGAAAGGAAAAGAAAGAAATCAGAAGTGAATAACAGCCGCACCCGAGCACAGAAAAACAAGGCCCAGAAGGAGTATGCAGATGCAAATAAGGAAGTTAAGAAAAGCATCAAGAGGGACAAGAAGGAATGTGTTGATAAACTTGCTAAAGAAGCAGAGGATGCAGCTCACCAGGGGAACATGAGGGAACTGTTTGATACCATTAAGACGCTGTCAGGGAAATTTAGCAAGGTAGAGAGACCAGTAAAGGACAAAATGGGAAACACCATACCAAGTGAGGAGCAACAGAGAGGGAGATGGAAGGAGCACTTTGAAGAGCTCCTAAACAGGCCTGAACCAAGGAATCCACCAGATATCCAACCAGCCGATAATGACCTGCTAATTGACTGTAATAGTCCCACCAAAGAAGAGATTAGCAGGGTCATTAAACAACTCAGAAATGGAAAGGCTGCGGGACCCGATGGCATCCCAGCAGAGGCACTGAAGGCGGACTTGGAAACCAGTGTGGATTTGCTGCACCCTCTGTTTATGAAGATATGGGAAGAGGAGCAAGTTCCTTCCGATTGGAAAGAGGGATACCTTATCAAGATCCCAAAGAAGGGAGACTTAAGCTCCTGCTCGAACTACAGAGGGATCACCCTGCTGTCCATCCCAGGAAAGGTTTTCAACCGTGTACTACTTAACAGGATGAAAAACGCTGTAGACCAGTGGTTCCCAAACTTTTTTGACCCACGGACCCCTTTTATAGTCAAAACTTCCCCCACGGACCCCCTTGTGAAAAAATACATAAATGCATAGTACAAAAATTACAAACCCCAAAAAAACAACATTTGTTTGAAGAAGTATTTATTGAAATTATAACTTTTGTTTAAAATAAAATTGAAAACAATTAATAACTTTGATGAACATGATGTGATTTTAAGAGTTTATTTATGTCTGACTCAATGTTTGTGAGTAGCAACCACAAATTCCCAAGAGAACCAATTTCTAGTCGGTTTCTGTTTTTTACGATGAGGTTCATAAGGCACTGAATCTTTGTTCTACCAAATAGGAAGACGGGAAAGCAGTCAACAACCTCTGTACAATAGCCCATAATGCAAGATATAAAATTGGGCTGTACAATATTAAACCCATAATGCAAGAAATAAAGTTGGGCTGTGCAATAACCCATAATGCAAGATATAAAATGTGTATCTGATTTTGGAACCAGAAATTGTGGTATCCTAGTTCAAACATTGGTTCAAGTTCGTCATTTCAATAATCTACTCCTGTATTAGTATGGATTCATCGGTGTTTGGGATCTGAGTTTGTCCACGCGCAAAAGGGTTAAACTGCCAGTCGGGAATATCCAAGGGAGGAATACCTTCAAATCTTTGGTTCAGGTCAGCATGAAGAGCTGTTAAGGTTTGACAGTAAGCCAGCAAATCTTTATCTCTACTTTGCAATTTTGAAAGATTTGGAAACTGAGAACATTCTCCTGTTTCTATGTTTTGTTTGTACAAAAAGAAAAAGGTTTGCAACAAACGCAGATTTTACGCTTTCAGTTTTGATTAAATTTAATTGGTTACCTTGTAGTTTCAAATTAGTTTCGTTAAAACGTTGGTAAATAAATCAATCATTAAGGATATGTCATTTTTTTGAGTTAATTGTGTCGCAAATCATTGTCTTTGTTTTCCAGGAATTCCAACACTGAATCAAAGAGAGCATAAAATCGATTTAAAAACGTACTTGTTGATAATCAACGTACTTCTGTTTTAATAGGTAAATGATTATAGTCTTCTTTATTTTCTAAACAATGTTGAGTAAATAATCTCTCATTTAAGGCATTCCTTTTAATTTTATTAACAGCACCAATTACATAATCTAGAGATCCATGCAAACGTTCACTAAGATTTTTTTGCGAATAAATGATGTCCATGAATGATACACTACTGAAAATTCATTTGTTATAGCTTGCTTTAAGTATGTCAGAAAGTCAAGGGTATTGCTTTAACTTCAAAAATCTTTTTTAATTCAGAAAATAACGTTTCACATTTCGTATCTGTTTCCAAACATTTAGCCATACTTTAGATATTTAACAACACTGTTTTGTCGGCATTGTTTCTTCGGCTCGCTCAGTGCTGGATTTACCTATTTGCTAATCAAGCTATAGCTTAGGGTCCCCGTCTTTTTGGAGGCCCTCGGATTTTTTTCATATCACTGACATAGAATATCTGGACTTCCAAAGGGCCCCCATATCTCAAATAGCCTAAGGCCCCCATATCTCAAATAGCCTAGGTCCCCATCAAGTCTAAATCCGACCCAGAGCTCACTCATTCTCTTATGTGTTGTAACAAACCACTGTTAATAATTATTAAATTATGAACGTTTTCAATGGCATGCACCGGTAAAGCACTATTGAAAATAAAATTTGATGATAGAATACAATTTAGATAAATATAACTTGAAGGCACATAAAAAAATACCCAACCTTGCAACCCTCGTAGATTCAAGTTAAAATCTTGTATTTCTCTGAGCTACTTACTGGAATTCCGCATTTCTTATGAATCAAGCTAGACCTTTCAATAAACCAAGTATTTTGATTGGTTATAGCTGGGGAAATTACCTCAGTTTTACTACCTTTTGTAGGTTAAACAACATACTCCATGACTGATAGCACCTAAGGTCGTATTTAATTAGTTTAAAAAATTTTTATTTTATTTATTGTTATTTATTTTAATTTCCATAAAAATAAAAATTGATCACAGTTTTATTGTTTTATATTAAACCTTGCGCGGACCCCCTGACGTTGTTCAGGGACCCCCAAATCAATTATAATTTTCCACGGACCCCCTGAAAGGTACCGCGGACCCCCGGGGTCCGTACGGACCACTTTGGGAACCACTGCTGTAGACCCTCTGTTGCGGGACGAACAATCTGGCTTTCGCACCAACAGATCCTGCACGGACCAGATAGCGACACTGCGCATCATTCTAGAGCAGTCACTAGAGTGGAACTCAACGCTCTATGTCAACTTTGTTGACTATGAAAAAGCCTTCGACAGTGTTGACAGGCAAACCATGTGGAGATTGCTAAGGCATGACGGGGTGACACAGAAGATTACGGATATAATCAGAAACATGTACGAAGGGATAAACTGCCGAGTTATCCATGGCCAGCAGGTGACAGATGCGTTCCAGGTGAAGACTGGTGTGAGACAAGGTTGCTTGCTGTCACCATTCCTCTTCCCGTTAGGACTAGGTGATGAAAACATCTACACAGCAGAAAAGGAATGACATCCAATTGACCTTGTGGGATCAACTGGATGATCTTGACTTTGCTGATGATCTTGCCCTTCTTGCACATACCCAACAACAGATGCAGGAGAAAACAAACATTGCCGCAGCCACTTCTGCTAGCATGGGTCTCAACATTCACAAAGGGAAGAGTAAAATCCTCAAGGTTAATGCCACCAGTACATCATGCGGACGTCAAAATAAGGATCGGAAAAGCAAGAACAGCCTTCCAGCAACTCAAGAATGTTTGGGTCTCTAACAACTTAGGCAGCAAGTTAAAAGTAAGGATTTTTAACGCTATGGTAAAACCTGTGCTACTATATGGAGCCGAGACATGGAGAGCAACGGCCGTAAACTTGACCAGAATCCAGTCCTTCATCAACAACTGTTTAAGAAGGATTCTCAGAATTCACTGGCCAGACAAAATCAGCAACCAGGAACTGTGGCAGCGGACAAAACAGAAGCCATTGAGGAAGAGATTCTCCAGAAGCGGTGGAGGTGGATTGGTCAAACACTAAGAAAACCTGCTCCTAACACAACAAAGCAAGCCCTGAAATGGAACCCACAGGGTAAGCGGAAAAGAGGCCGTCCAAGAAACACTTGGCGCCGAGAATTGGAGGCAGACATCAAGAGAATTGGCCACGAATGGAAGATCCTGGAGAAGCTGGCCCAGGATAGAGATGCCTGGAGGTCTCTCGTAGGTGGCCTATGCCCTTGGAGGAATCGCAGACGCCGACGATGATCGGTGGATGCCCCTCATGGACTAGAAGGCTCAACAACAATATTTGTTTGTTTACAATTTATTTAATGACATTTTACATGGGCTTCGCGCGTGTTACGATATTAAAGTCCAGCCTTACACTAAATACAGACTTAAACTTAAATGACAAAAAAGTGATTTGAAACATGCTGTTGTTGTTTGTTTGTTTTTTGTTGTTTTTTTTTGGGGGGGGGGCATTTTTATGACGTACTATTGGAAAAGAGGGGGGGTCCTAACTTTTAGTGACGTGAGGGGGGTGAAAATCGTCTATAATCGCGGGACGTCATTAATGGACGACCCAAAGCTTTGACCCCCCCCCCAAAAAAAAGCCGCATTTTCAAATATTTTAGTGCGCATTTTGATGTGACGTCACCCCTCCCGATCGTCACAAATTCGTGACCTTCTCCCCAACCCCCTTTTTAGGCGTGGGGCGTCATTTATGGACGACTTCAAAGAGTAAAACCTATATCTTCTTTCTGACTCTGGCTTTAAAAAAATTTCAAAAACGGGGGGGGGGTGAGCGAATTTGTACGTACGCATGGGGGGTCCGTAAAGTGTACGGGATGCAACGGGTGGAGGGGGGTTCAAAAATACGAATTTTGTGCGTACGTAATATATGGATGGCCCCTTAGTCAAATTTTCCAAGACGTTTGGGTTATTATTCTGGAGTGACATTTCAGAACACGTGTTCTGTAGAGCCACGTAAATGGACGTTGTGGCGGATTCGTTGTCTATGGGGATCGAGGTCCGCCCTTGGCAAGATATAAACCACACTGCGTGATTTAACGTTAGTCAGAAACCTTCCGCTGCAAAAGTGCGGGTATATCTCTTGTTGAACAATAACTTCAAGTAACGAATGTAAGGAATCTAACAGTTTATTTAATTAGCAAACATGATACACCTTCTTTACATCGGTCCTCTCCATGTCATGTTCACTCTCCACTCTCTCAGACCAGCTCTTTAGTGAAATTCTGGCCAAAAATAAAGCGCTGAACGCTTCACTCCATATTCGGCCCAAAAAAAAACAACTCTCTCTTCCTATCCTTTTACTTTTACTCCTTGTGTGTCTTGGTGAGACGCACAATAGTCTGGTGCGCACACTGCATTAACTACAGTATTATGTACCATTAAAACCAGTCATTCATTCACGAGTAGATTGATAATCGAAGACTGACGTTTCCGCTGCAACCCAATGGTCAGGCCAGACGTTTTTCAAATTTAAGAATTTGAATTAATTAAATTATATTTTGAAATAACTCATATGCTACTAGCGGGGTTGTTTAATTTTCCCTAATTTGTTTTATTGTAGTTTGTTAGGACTAGGACTGTTTTATTGTAGTTTGTTAGGACTAGGACTGTGTTGTTATTCCATGTTAACTCATATTTTTTTATTAATACGTTTTCGCGTATATTTATTTCATTGTTTTTCGTAATTTTTCTCTAGGTGAAAAATTTTTCCGTCTCTTTTGACACTTTTGTTGACATAAAATCGTATACAATTTGTTGCTAAATTGTGACGTATGGTTTGTAAGTTCAATAACAAAAAATCTTTTAATGTTTAAGCATTGACTTCAAACACTTCCTTACCAAAGATTACACTTAATTCTAATTCTGATGGTATATTAATAAAATGTTTTTAATAGTATATTCCTTACTCCTCAGCCGGGAAAATTCTTGATGGCCTGTGAGCATCATTTCTAGCAAAAGGAAAACGGAGAAGACCACAGCCTCCACAAGTTCCTTGAACTTATAGTTTGATTTTCATGTTGCAAATCATCATGCTCCAGGGCAACAAGAACAACAAGGATGTGGCAAACTGGTTCAAGAAACTGTTTCCTGAAAGTCACTACCGGCCAGATCGATTTGTTAGAAAAATGGAACGTGTAGTTTCTAGAGTTGTGACACTTTCCGAGACTGATTCTTTGATGGATTATTTAGCAACGCCATTGAACCTGGATTCCTTGTCTCCAGCCTTGGATAAGTGTGGTATAACTTTAGCAAATGTATTTACACCTATTTATTTTGATAAAACAACCTGTAGTAAAGTTAAATTGACTAATCAAATTGTTATAGATTTAGAACTGTTCAGATCTAAGGAACGGCTGTGCAAATCACAATTTATTGTTCAGTGGCTATTAAATGTATTACATTATGATGAAAATGATTCAGAATATAACACTATAGTTTGGATCTCTGACATTTACGATTGCCTCTTTAAAAAGAAACTTTCATGATAATCACTTTGAGGTATCACATTCATCAACTTCCTGTGGTTATAAAAGGAAAGCCATTAAAAAATTATAGTTTTGTAATACTAATATTTAATATGATGTTATTTGAAGAAGAAGAGAAAAAATATATAATTTAAATCAATTTTTTAAATAATAGTGTAGGCCTACTAGTTCTGTGGTGGTTCTAGTTAAAAGGATTTTATGAATGAAAGTGCCTGAACTATTTCTTTTTGCCATTTATTCACAGAAATTGTAAGACTTATTAAAAATTACCTTTAATATGATGTTTGATATGTTGATTTTAATAATAAGGAGACATTTATTGTTAAATTTTTGTATCATTTCATGCTAATTTTAAAATATATTTTTTATTGGGTTGAGCATTGATAATATTTCTATTTGTTAATTTTTTTATAAGTAGATATATCTGAGAATATTTTAAAACGCTTTTGATCCAATTGTGTTATGCCAAGCATTTTTATAATTTAAAAAAAACTTCATTATTTAAAAATAATGTGGGGTGGGTAGCTTTGAATTTATTTTTAAGCATGTAAATGTACTTAAATGCTATTGATTAATATTGCTCATTGTGCTGATGAAGATTATCTTTTATTTGATGTATGGTATCATTATTTATATCAATTGCATAATTTATTATGAATGTTTGAAGTAGTGCATTTTTTATAATCATGTACTAGTACTGTAGTGGGTACTAGTTTAAAGAATTTCATGAATTAAAGTGATTAAACTGTTTCTTTTTTTTCAATTCATGCACATAAATTGTTAAGCTTAATAAAGTTACCTACTTTAATTTGATGTATGATGTTTGATATATTGATTTTTTGTGACGAGGTGACATTTTTATTGTTTCTATTTTTTTATCATTTCATGCCACTTTTAAAATCTATTTTTATGGGGTTGAGCATTGATAATATTTCTGTAAGTTCATTTTTTTATAATTAGATATATCTGAGAACATTTTAAAATGCTTTTGATCTAATTGTGTTATGTCAAGCATAAATGTTCAATTTTTTAAAATAACATGGGGTGGGTATTGAACTTTGAACTTATTTTAAAGCATGTAAATGTAGCCTACTTAAATGCTATTGATTCACATTGCTTATTGTGCCGATTACGAATATATTTAATTTGATGTATGGTACGTTTATTTATGTCAATCGCATAATTTTTATGAATTTTTTAATTTGTGCATTTTACGCTTTTTTGGTCGAAAATATTTTTAAAAAAGTACATTGTGACATTTTTAATTATTTTTTTACTTTTGAATGAATCAATGTAGCTGCCTGAAAAAAAATGGGCTGCTACATTGTATACTTTGTAGATGGTAACTTGACCAATTCCTAGACATCTCAGTCAATTAAAATGACCTTTTTTGAAAAGTAAAAAAACACCATTTTTGGCCATTTTTCAACAAATTTAATAAGACTAAGAGCATAACTTTTTGCTTCTAAAGATAACTCTGTAAACTTTTTTCTAAATGTCTTAGAATAAAAAGTACATATTAAATGAAATACACCAAAAATATCTACTGCTAAAAAATAAAATCAGTTTGGACATACCTAGTTACACACTATCGTTAGCTCGCATGCAAACCCTTCTTTAGCGTTACTTTACTTTCAAGTGTATAAGCAACTATGATACATTTAAATTTGGACAATAAACGTAATAATTAAGTATCGGGATAGCTATTTAGGAAACACTAACGTCACATAATATTTCTGCATTAATTCCTTTGAACGGTCGTGAATTGCCTTTTTAATTACGTCTCGTTATTGTGCAATAGGTTGTCCCGGATTTAAAAATTAACGGAAGTCTTTATTTACGATTTAGACAATCGTGCAGTGATCCCGGCGAACTAAAAACTGACTATAATACAATGGCAAAGTCATAGATTATGTAGGTCTAATAACAGTAACAGATAATTCTGCACTGGCACTAGACCGTTTTGTCTCAGAGAAAACAGGAATGTGAGGCCTGACCTTTCCTTGACCTTAAACTCGTACACAATGTATTTACGTTCACAAGTCACACTAGACTGAGACAGGCTGTGAACGTGTGGTGGGCCGTCATCAAGCTGTTAAAACGCTACTCTCTACGTTATATATACTACATATGTCATTATCATGATGCTGAGCCAAATAATGCCTGTCTCTTGTGGCAGGGTCTATAGTTGAGTAGCTAAGTAGAGCTTGATTTATTCACAAATTCATTCAGTAAGTAATACTTACACTGCTTACCTAGACTTAGTTCACTTAATTAGATTTAGATCTAATTTACAAACAGTAGAGTTTGCGTCTATAGTCTATACTCTCAATACCCAGGGGTCGGGAAACCATGGCTCGTGAGCCAGATGTGGCTCTTTTGATTGATGAATCTGGCTCGCAGACAAATGTTCCATTATTTTTTAAAAAAGTTTCTTCACACTCCTTTGATCTACAATTACCAATTACATATTAAACATTAATTGCATTAAAAAATAGCAGTAATAAAAAGTCTCCACACCTGCATGAACCCTTAACCTCAGATGTATACCGTATCAACCAGACTCCAAGCCATGCAGGCTGCAGCACCATCGTACTGTTTACTGTTGAAATTACGCTTAGAGGTGTCTATAAATGAATTCCCGTTCCTATGGGGGAGGGGTCACACATTTGTGATGTGTTTAAGAAAATGTCCGTCACATCAAACACACGCAGGGGACGCGCTCCGTGTCGAGTGGCAGCGCACTGGACTGTCGTACCGATGGTCACGGGTTCGAATCCGTGTGAAGGCAAGGGTTTGTTCCCGGGGCCTAGGGCGTCCCTGAGTCACCCCGCTCCGAATGGGTACCTAACACTACATGTAGTTAGGCGGCTGGGTAATGCGTGGAACCCACAAAGCCGTGGCCTGTGAATGCTGCATCACTTGCCAACAGATCATCTGTCATGGTCTGTGGACGCAACTATCTTCTGCATAGAAGGAGCGTCTGTATAGATAGATAAGATAACACACGCAACTTTACATAAAAGTTTAAATATTTGATATCTTAGCAATTTATTTGATGACGTTTTTAAATGGCTTCAGGCGTGTTGCAATATTAAATTTCAGCCTACTCAAAATCCATACTAAATGACAAAAAAGTATATTTGAAACATGCTAATTTTGAAAGAAAAAATACAGCTTTTATTTGCAAAGCTTTGTGACGTCATATTGGTGGGGGGTATGTTTTTTTGACGAGGGGGCGGGGTGGGAAAATCGCCCAAATCGGTGTGACGTCATTTTCTTGAATTGATAGTCTTCTTTATAATGTATGGCTCTCTCATAATACTTTTCAAAATATGTGACGTTTATGCTCTCTCAGACAAAAAGTTTCCCGACCCTTGTCTATACCAGTGGATCCCAAAGTGGTCCGTACGGACCCCGAGGGGTCCGCGGGGACCTTTCAGGGGGTCCGTGGAAAATAAAAATTAAAATTTGGGGGTCCCTGAACAACGTCAGGGGGTCCCGCGCAAGGTTTAAAAATCAAATAATAAAACTCATTAATTTTTTTTATTATTATTGAAATTAAAATAAATAATAATAAATAATATAGTATGTGAATGCCTTTTCTACTAATTAAATACTATCTTAGTGCTATCCTTCATGGATACAATGTTGTTTTACGTTTAAAAAAAGTATTATAACTACTGTAATTCCCACATCTATAATCAATCAAATATTTGGTTTGTTGAAATGTCAAGCTTGATGCAGAAGAAATGCCGAATTCCCTATAACTATAAGTAAAAATATACAAGTTTTTAACTTGAATCTGCGAGGGTTGCAAGGTTGTGTATATTCGATGTGTCAGGAAGTTATATTTATCTAAATTGTATCGTATCATCAAATGTTTTCAATAGGACTTTACTGTAGCATTCCATTGAAAATAATTCTTAACAGTGGTCTGTTACAAAAGATAAAAGAATGAGTTAAGCCCAAGGCTGGATTAAGACTTGATGGGGCCCTAAGCTATTTAAGGACCTTTTGAGGTCTAGATAATATATAGCAGTGACAAATATGAAAACAAACTTCCGGGGGCCCCCCACGAAGGCAGGGGCCCTAAGTTATAACTTGTTTAGCAAATAGGTAATTCCAGAACTGAGTGAGCCGAAGAAACAATGCCGACAATATGGTCTTAATGGATATTTGTAAGTATGCCTAAATGTTTGGAAACAGATACGAAGCTTGAAACGTTATTTAGTGAATTTTAAAAAAATGTTTGAAGTTAAAGCAATACACTTGAATTTCTGGCATAATTAAAAAACATGCTGTACCAAATGTATTTTCAGTAAATTGAGTCATTCATCAACATCAAATATTTTTTAAAAAATCATATTGAAAGTTTGCATGGATCACAACATTATGTCATTAGAGCAGTTAATAAAATCAAAAGGAATGCCTTGATGAGAGATTATTTGCTCAACACGGTTTTGGAAAATGAAGAAGAAGACTATAATGGATTATTTATTCACACAGAAGTACGCTGGTTATCATCACGTTACATATTTAAATTCGATTTTATACTCTGTTTGATTCATTGTCCAAATTCCTGGAAAACAAAGACTATTTACCCAACTTTAACAAAACTATTTTGAAACTACAACTACTACAAGGTAACCAATAAAATTTAATCAAAACTAAAAGCGTTATATCTGAGTTTGTTGCAAATCTTTTTCTTTGCTTACAAAACTTAGGAACAGGAGAATATTCTCAGTTTTCAAATCTTTTGAAATGGCCACATAAAGATTTGCTTGCTTACTGTCAAAACTTAACGGCTTTTCATAGCGGACATTTTGTAGGCATTTGCCACTATAGGATATTTCCGACTGGCAGTTGAGCTCTTTAGGGGCCGTCCATAAAGTACGTCACACTCCAGAGAGGAGGAGGGGGTGTAACAAAGTGTGACAGTTTGTGACGAAGCGGGGAGTAGGGGGGGGTCCAGCCATTTGTAACGTCACGGTGTTTTATATTAAATTTTAATTATTTTGTTAATAAAAAACAAATTTTTGTTCGAAAGTGTGACGTACTTTAGTCCGAGATTTGTGACAGTTTGTGACAGGGGGGAGTAAAAAAATTGCCAAAAATAGCGTGACGTACTTTATGGACGGCCCTTAGCGCATGGACAATCTCAGGTCCAAAACACAGATGAATACATACTAATACAGGAGCAGCTTACTGAAATATCCACAATTAGGAACTTATAACCACTGTTTGAACTAAGATACCACAAATTCTGGTTACAAAAACAGATCCAAATTTTATATCATGCATTATAGGTTATTGTACATAATTTTTTTGACTGTTTTCCTGTCTTTCTATTTGATAGAACAAAGATTCAGTGGCGTTATGAACCTCATCATAAAAAAAACAACAACAAAAATAATAAAATAAACGACTAGAAATTGGTGCTCATGAGGATTTGCGGTTCCTACACACAAAAATTGAGTCAGGCTAAATACACTCATAAAATCTCATCACGTTAATCAAGTTTTTTTTTCAATTTTTATTTTAAACAAAAGTGATAATTTTAATAAATACCGTACATTTCATCAAAATGTTGCTTTTGTAATTTTTGTACTATGCATTTATAAAGTTTTGTTGTTTTTTTACTTGGGGGTCCGTGGGGAAATTTTGGTATAAAAGGGTCCGTGGGTCAAAAAAGTTTGGGAACACTGGTCTATACTATATTACTATATTTGGTAAAATGATGAAAAATGATATTATTAATTAATTATTAAATTAAGTCTATAATATACATAATTGTCATAATGACAATGATTATATATAAATTATAAATAAAATCCAAAAACTTAGCCTAGTGTCTTATACTTATAACTTATACTTATTATTTTATAAAGACTAATAAAAATGATAAAACTAGACTTAAACTATGACTGACTATGTATGAATCTATGAATAATCATGGACAATCAATAATTTTCTGTTTATAGACTAACTATAGAAGGGGCGTCTATAAATATATAAGATAACAGATTCAGCTTTATTATTTTATCACTTGTTCTATTATAATGTCAACAATATTATTATTATTAGGCAATTTCCAGTGGCGTGGCGAAAGGGTGGCTGGGGCATTGTTCCTTTAAGCTGCATGGTGGGACAGATGTCTGACATACTGCGCCAGCAGTTTATAATTTTGATAAAAAGGATAATGTAATATTTGTGTGTTTGGGGGCTTAAAATTATCCACGGAAGAAATAGATGCTGGGCAACTTGGCACACAAGATTTTTATTTTGCACTCAGACCAACGAAAGTTAGTGGGAACATTGGGGTAAATATGTCCCTGGGTGCCAAGGTACAGGGGCTCCAAAATATAGGCCACAACATCAAATTATAATAGGTGAACAATTATGAGATATTACTTAAAAGGTGGGCGCAAAATATCCTAGCTACATCACTGGCGATTTCTAACCCTTCCTAAATGTTATCAAAAATTATGAATTTCAAGAACTCCTTCTCACCCTAGTTTTGGATATCTAAAAAGTTAAAAGTAACTCCCTTATAAAAGATTCTGTTTTACAAAATATTTATACCGGTATATGTGAAATTAAAATACATATACAATTACAATATAAATATAAACTTCTTGGTAACATCAAATTTATTACAACATTTAGATAATTTCTTAAATACATTTACTGTGATAACTAAAATTGAAATTGTAGTAATGTATCATGTTAGTCAATCTCATAAGGTGAAAAAGACTCATCAATTGTGAATGATCAATGGGTTAGGTTAGGGAGCACAATACTTAAATTGCACTGTGTGCTGCAAACTGACCCACAAGTTTTAAGGCTAAAACCAAGTCATGTAATCTCATCCCTACGTATTACTGGAAGAATGACATTTGCTTTCGTGATCTCTATTATTAGTTTTGATCAAATGACCATCAGCAAGAATTGCCTTGGATCCTCAACGAGGCACTGTGACGTCATATTTATTTTGCCACCATGACCATCACAAGGCTGAATAAAAAACGCCATCTTTATTTCAGTCCTCTTATTTGGATCAGCTGCTGCTATTTACATTTTGAGCAGGCAAGGTTTTGGTGAGTTTACTTTTGTTGTTATGGCACTATTATTATTACTATTACTCTGTTGATTTACATTTTTAGCAACAAAACAGGCCTTCAATAAATTTAAAGCTTCAATAAATTAAATAATAATTTTAATTGGATCTCATCTCTCAAAGAAAAAATAATTTGTTTTTTACCTTTTTTCTTTCAGACAGCACGTTATGGAAGAGAAATTCAGATAAAGGGTAATGTTTGTTGTGGAGAATGTCACTCTTTTTGTAAAGTTCATTTTCTAAATCTTGATATTTTCACTCATATTTTTAGGTTTATTGGTTTTACTTTACCTTCTGCAATCTGCAATAAAACCTATTTTATTAATGATCATGTTACTCTGCTGTCTGCTTACATAAATCTATATTTACCCCAACCCCGTAGATAATGCAGTCCAAGTGAGCTAAAATGTACAGGTGGATCACTTTAAATACTGAAATTATCCACTTACATTGCATGTGTGTAAATTTTTGTGTAATATAATATATCCTGAAATCAATAAATGATTGTCATTCTTGTCTACACTGAGGATCTTTGTAAACAAGCTGTAAAAGGAATCTCAAATAACTGCTATAATTTTACTGTTTACAAAATGAAGAGTCCACTTACAAAACCTACTCAGTCACTTTTTAGAGTTTTTGAGAAAAAGGCATTTATGTTTGAGCGACTTTGCAGATTTTGTAAAGTTTCATATTTTTAACAATAAAAATAAAATACAGCGTATCTAGTAGGTTTTTAATGACCAAAAGAATACTGTATAGAGTTTTAACATTTAAACCAGAAAATGGCAGTTACAATGTACTTATTTTTCTGCCAAAATCGACTTAGTAGTTTATGCAAGTGGACTCCTCAAATAGATACATGTAGTATCCCTTGTAGAAATAATTATATCGTTTATAGTTTTGAGTTCAGTAGGCATGAAGAAATTATCAGTAGGCATGAAGAAATTAACCCATGGGCAGCCAGCCTTCCTCAAAAAACTTAATGTTAGCATCATGTGTGTCAGTTAATCAAGCTTACCTCCCCACCCCAGCATTTGGTTTGTATCATGCATCTATTTCCTACAGGTCTCGATAAGTCACCAGAGATGGACGTAAAGCCAGAAGTGTTCCCCGACAAAATTGGTTTGGATGGGCGTTACCTCCCCTTTTATGGTTTTACCATTGTATCTATGATGTCAGACAGACTTAAGATGGAGAACTTGATCAAGTACATTTCTGACACTAAAGCCTTGAGCAAGTACTTGGCTCCATTGCCCATCTCTTCTTATCATGTCACCATCTTTGATATATTTACTCAGAGGAGCGTTCCAGAAAAATATCGCCCGAAATCTGGTTTTGTTCCTTCAAAGTATTGGGCTAAAGCCTTGGAAAATGTTCGCCCTGACATGTCAGAATCTCAGAAGTTATGTGATCAAATCCAGAATGTAATTACATTCAAACCCAAAAACTTCAAATTTCAACCCAAACTGGGGAGGCCCCTACTTGTGGAAGGAACCATATCAAACTTTGAAGAAGTCACACGAGTAAGACATGATTTGAAGTCACTACTGGAGAAGGATGATGGAGATCGTGTATTTCACTTCACGCTGGGATATCTGTATCGAAATGTGGACAGGGAGGATTTAGGCGTTATTGACAAAGAGCTTGTTGGCCTCTGGAAATTACTGGACTCTGAATACAAACTTGAACGGCCAAATGTTTATTATTTTGAAAGCATGGAAGAATTTATTCCTTTTAAAACTCTGTCATTCTAGTCCTTTTTTTTTGTTGTGTGTGTGGTCGTTTTAGCATAACATTTTATTGTTGTTTTTTTTTAAATATTTTAATAAATATGTCTGAATAATATGTTATTAACTATGAGTGCAGTGATTAATATCTAGATATTTCTATATTTAATACTATATTTACATACACACCCAAATGGTTTTATCACCATGAATTTCAACAGTTTATATATGTTTTACTATGTATACATATTGCTGTTGCTTATACATATATATACATATACCTGTTTTTTCATGATTTTTAATAAATTCATGATAATTTAATTTCAGACAATGCTTTCTTACTTGTTGTGGTCTATTCGAATTCAGAGTCTGTCAGCAAGGCGGTCACCGAGTTTTATTGAAATTGTCAATTTACAATTTACCAAATCTATCATTTTCTATCACTTCCAAACAACAAATATCTATTTACTACTGTAGATCCAATGTTCATGAATAAGCTGGCAGGGTTCCCAGCCTTGTCTATATTCATCAATCTGTGAATAGTTTAAATAAGTCTTTCAAACTTGATAATTTTAATTTTTCAAGTATCCAGGAAATGTCCATAAAAGCTAAAAGGTATATTTATTTTTTATTGACTTATTTGGCTACTGAATTTTAAAAAAGAAATGAATAAATTACAAAATAAAAATTTTGTTAGTTGTAATACTAAGTATTTAGTAAAATATTAATTTCAGTCTCTTTAAAAATAAAAAATGTTCTGAGTATTTTAATTCAAGTTTTCTATTTTTAAAAAAGCAATTCTCCTTCCCACTAAAATGTCACCAATCATTACTGCAACCAGCCATCTCAACTTCAGAAACATTAGACTAGAGTTTTGTTCATAATCGCAGGTCACATGAATTTCTTTTTCTTGACAAAAAGTAGTTGGATTCTTTACTTTTCTCTCCAGATGGCAATGTGCGAGGCAGGTTCTATAAGATCAACTCTGACGGCAAATATATCCCGTTCCATGGATACACTGTCGTGTCAATGGTGCAGGCACGCATGCAATACCACAACATTGTCAAATATCTACAAACTTCCAAAGTTTTAAGCAAATATCTCGCTCCGCTCCCAGTCTCTTCTTACCACGTGACTATGTTTGACTTATTCACGGAACGGAATGTTCCAGAAAAGTACCAGCCCAGATCTAAGCTGGTGGCCACCAAACACTGGCTGGACGCTGCAGACGACCTCCAACAAGATTTATCGACGGTACAAAAAAGCTGTTACAGCTTCATTGGGGACATGAGTTTCCAAAAAGAAAGATTTCAGCTCGGTAAATACCCAGGTGATGGCCTCTCGGTGCACGGCAGTGTGACCAACATGGACGAAGTGACCAGACTGAGGCAGGACATTGCAAGTTTATTCAAAGCTAGCAAGCCCCGGCCCTTTCACATGACATTGGCTTATATTTTTAGAACCATTGAAGATAGTGAGGCACCAGCAGTGAACGAAGAAATCCAACATTTGTGGCACATGATCAGAGACGAATATCCACTCGAACAACCGAACTTGTACTATTTCGAATCTATGGAGGAATACGTACCCTATACACGATTTTTTTAGCATTTTAAATGTAATTTATGTAAATGTAGGGATTGGCATGGTTATTATATAGGTTGTTTTTTTTCAACTTGCCAAGAACTAACTTATACTTATAATAAACAATAACCAACAGCGGGTACTATTGGCGTGAGTAGACGGATTTTTTTTTCTTTAGATCGATAGATTAGATAGATCAAATAGTATTTTCTTTGAAAGGAAAAGAAACTAAAAAAATCTTGATGTGGCACCAGCGTAAGATACACCACTGATGGTGTCATCCGCAGTTACTTAACAGTAACTGAGGGCGGCGTGTCTTAAAGACACCTGGATGCAAGGACGCCCTGATTCGATAGAATTTGGGAACCTACATTATAGGTTATAAACTGCACAATTACAAGACGTAATGAAACGGCGTCGTTTGACTGAACACCACACAAGAGGTCCCAAATCTATATGAATTTGTGTATTGGGGAAGGGTTCGGACGCCCACACATAAAATTTTTGACATCACTCCATACAAACAAGGATTCATTTTGACACATTCCGAAACCCAGTTTACAACATTCCACACTTAATAATACCCAAATATAGGTAGTCCCTTATTTTAGCGCATTTTATATTTCAAGTCATCAAAAAAAACATTTTTTTTAACTTACCTCATTAATTATTATTGAGAAATCTATTTAAAAATAAAACATTAATTTTTTGTTGAAATAAAATTACTATTTTACGATTTGTATGAAATAAAAATTTGTATATTTATCTATCTTCTTTGACTAATGGCACCGTTGTTGTTGGAAGTCTGCTTTTAAATAAGAATGCAGGACTAAACACAAACCATAGATAAGCGTAGGACGCAATAATCTTCTGTATAGAAGGAGCGTCTGAAACAGATAAGATAAGATAAAAATCTTTTTCTAAGTCAAAAACCCCTTTAATTTTAAACTCAACAAAACTAAAACACACAAAAAACATTTGTAAAGCATTAAATTTAAATACTCATTTATTTCTGATTTAACTAATTTAAGTGTTTAAATTAGTAAAAGTAAATTATTTTATTTATTTTGTTCTAAAAAAATTTTAATGCGCTAAGCTAAAATAAGGGATTACCCCCAATAGATACAATTTTAGTTGAGTTTAGATAAATCCTATACCATATTTTTAGTTTATACTAATAACAAGTACAAAAACTTGAATGAGTATTTAAACTAAACGCAATTTCCAACAAAGAATTTTTTTATTCAACGGAAATCATTCTAGATTACATTAAAATTAAAAGTCATTTCAAATCAATTATTTTTTAATAATTCGGAAACTT
The DNA here is from genome assembly GCA_944989445.1 of Ampullaceana balthica. Taxonomy (NCBI): domain Eukaryota; kingdom Metazoa; phylum Mollusca; class Gastropoda; family Lymnaeidae; genus Ampullaceana; species Ampullaceana balthica. The sequence continues at coordinate 940,501 of CALYLW010000230.1, read as the reverse complement.
AACAAAACAATTGGTATCTACAAATTGCTGCTAAAATTACGGGAGTCGAACGAAAAGAGATTTCAAAAATTCCTTCTCCAACATTATTCTTAATATTATTAGCTATCGTTTGTCATTTGTTTCAACCCGATAGATGCTATGGTTGGCGAGAAATTGACAAAATACTGAATTTTTTTTTAATTATTTTTTTTTATTTTCCAGGAAATCCAGTAAAGGGTCGTCCATAAAGTACGTCACGAACCAGAGGGGGGAAGGGGGTGTAAGAAAGTGTGACAGGGGGAGTGGGGTCCGGCCATGCATGACGTCACTGTTTTATATTAAATTTTAATTTTGTTAATTTAAAAATATTTTTGTTCGAAAGTGTGACGTACTTGTCCCGAGATTTGTGCGAGGGATGAGTTAAAAATGGTCAAAAATAGCGTGACGCACTTATGGACAGCTCCTAAACCTTTTCGGTATTATTTATTTTTTTGGCCCATGCACATCCTTGGGATCTCCTTAACATATTTGCAAAAGACCCGAACCCTCTATCTGGCATGTTTCAGGGGGATTTGCATGATCAAGCTCGAACAGTGCACAGACATTTCAAATACATAAACGCAATTTCCCCATATGGAAATTGCGTTAAAAATCGTTATACATTTTTATTTAAGATATTTTCAAGCTATTGGTGGCAATGGATGTGATACTTGGTAAAAATCCTTAAGCTCACAAATGACCTTTATGGAGGGTCAGGTTACCATTACAAAACGTCAAATCGCCTAACGATTCAGTCACGTCATACAATTTTTTTTCCTAGAAAAATGACACCGTTCACCAAGGGCCCCGCAAGTACTGTGTCACGATGATGTATCTTATCTATACAGACGCTCCTTCTATGCAGAAGATAATTGCGCCCACAGACCATGACGGATTTCACAGTGGGATTGGGGGAGTAAGATTTTTATTTTTAAAAAGAGTCACAGCATGCAGCAAAGGGACGTGAATTAGTTACCACTCCTTTTTCTTTTCTTTGTCATTTATGTGTTTTTTTTTATACTTGCAAGGGTCGTTCGCTTAATCCCTCGTGGAATGCACTAAGATAAGATTTTACGCCCATTTGCGTTGCTCTACGGAACACGTGTTCTGAAATCTCACTCCAGAATAATAACCCAAACGCCTTGGAAAATTTAACTGAGAGGTTGAAAGCCAAAAATCTTGGAGTTAAGGAGATCTAAAATACGTTAGGCCGGGACCTAACAATTAATTCGATATAGGGAGGCTTTTGACTAAGGAAGATAGACTTAGCGAGGTCCGACTGTATTTCAATTTTATCATCGATAACAAAAAAGGGAATAATTAATTTTTTAAAAATATATTTCATTTAAACCATGATAATATTTTTATTATGTTTGTGGCCTTTGCCGGGCTTCTTATCATGCAAATGTCAATAAGATTTTACATTATTTCTTTTAAAAAGAAAAATCTTACTATCCCACTGTCGAGGGAGTAAAGGGGAAGGGGAGGGAAGGTGTCTCCTCTCACGGGCGTGTGTCGGTATGTCAAAGCTAGTCGGCTCCTTTCATATGAAACATCACCGCCCCTCTTTCCTGCCAAGCCTTCTAGCCGCTATGGCTGCCCCCCCCCCGCCCCCTCTCAATATCAACATTGTCCTTGATTAATCTGCGCCTATACCGACAGTTTCCCTAACACGAAAACTCCTTAAGTCGAATATTTTCCCCCTTGAGTTCGACTTGGAAAGGTCCGACTGTATTAGCAACACGCCAAAACGCCAGCAAACAGAAGTGCTGAGCTGTAGTCGGTGGAATGTTACTTAAATTTACCGGTACTTTTAATTGTGAGTTTCTATCGTTATATATGAGTTAATGAGTATGACACTATTGTTTTTATTATAATACACATTACTTCAAGTTTTGCTGTATTCTTTATCAACGCAAGAATATCCCGTTTTATCCAGCAATTTATTTTGTATTATTTAGTAAATAATAAACTGCAAATTGGTATTGTTCATGTCTTGTGTATTTTTTTTTATATTCACGTTGTATGAATGTCACTAATACTAACGTGATTATTGTCATAAATATAAAAAATAGAAATTCAATTATTTTTCTAACAAATGAAAATATCACAAGGCTGAAACTTGTCAATTTTATCAAGGGCGCCAAAAATAAATTAGCCAAGGGCGCAAAAAACCTAGATACGCCTCTTATTGTCAGCCAAGATCTATCTGTGGTAAAATTTTGAGATGGCTAGGACCATCAGAAGTGGTTTAATTTTACGTTGGAAAATTTGAAATTTTGCAGACAGACAGGAACGAAAACAATGCGCACAGACAGGACGAAAGCAAGTTAATAAAAACATGGTAAAATTCAACTTCTAAGTTAGAATCTAACTAATTACTAATACAATAATAATACTTTATGATAAATTTGCTGACAAATATTTTTTAAAAATTCCATCGAAATTAGGCCTAATAATCAATATATATAATTCCCGTTGTCTGTATGGATGTAATGCTGTTAGATTGCACTGCGATCGATTTTGTTTTATAGTGCTACTAAGCATAAAATTGTTCAATATGATAATAAATTAATCAAATAAAAATAAATGAAAGTTCTGTATTACGTTCTTTTTTAATCGTATGTGTTTTCTTTGCGAAATCTTCCGTCATTTTAGACGGGTGATACTATAGACTATAGTATTATAATAGTTTCTAACTTATATTTTATTTTAGAACATTTAAAATTGAAATATATATATATTATCGCCCTTCCCGTCCTATAACTTAATTACATTTACGATGACGTATATCGTAACTTAAAATATATTGAATTTATTGTAATCTCTGTGTAGGTGGGAAATAAACAATTGTTGACATAATTAGCTTGACCTGACTTGCGTAACGAGAAGGAAAGACGAAGCAATCATTTTTCGCCCATTTAGCTATATTTTTTTTAATGAATAGACTAAGCATGTGAATAGTGCTAATCCCAGTGATAAAAATCATATCTAAATTACTAAATATTCAATTGAGGTCGCATCTGGGAGTCAGGACTTTGAATAGCGCACTGCTGGTTGACAGGGTAAATAGTAAATTAGTTTAAGTGCGGATAAATACTAAATACCGAAAAATTCGGCAAGTGATTCTCTGAACGAAATTGAGCATCATTTTATAAATCAATCTTTTTTAAATCCCTTATATTAACTTCACCGCCGTCTCTCTCTCTCTGTCTGTCTCTCTCTCTGTCTCTCTCTCATCATCTCATGGGCTCGGCGGGCGGAAAAACAAAAGTCGAAAATGACCCACTTCCAATGATCCGATCGAACTGAAATTTGGCACACGGACCCGTCTTACCTAACAATGCATCGTATCAAAATTTCAGATCGATCGAACGTACCGTAATTAAATTAATGCATTTTTAGTTTATCCTTATATGAGGTATGTAATTTTAATTCACGATTTGTTATTGTTTTTTTGCCACGTGAAAGTTTGAGCATTGAGGCGACCCAACGAAACGACGGTGCGCTTTTGTTTACATTTTACGTGTCACTCTGAGCTCGGTCAAGCGAATCGGTGACCAGACTTTTCCCCTCTCCCCCACCCACCCCTCCCCCCCTCCCCCCCCCCACCCCACCCCTCACTAGGGTTATGATGCAAAGTTGAGTTAAGACAGATTCAGTCTGTAAATGTTTGAAAATAATCAATACTGTTAGTTATGTCTCATATATAAGGGATTTATAGTCAAAAACTTTGTTTTTACGGGTTTGTTTTATTTTATTCTTAAGTATTAAAATTTATTTTGGCCTAGATTGACAAATATTAATTAAAATTGTATGCTTTCTTTAACTTAGTTTGGTAAAAGTGTAGTTTTTAACGTATATTAGTTTGCAACGAATTTTAATTTTCTAATGAGAACTTACGACTTACGTCAATTGTAAAATATAAAATGATTATGATTAAAATTAAAATATGATATATGAATATATGGGTAAATACGGCACTCGACGTCCGAAAGTATTCTGTATTTTATTTATTATTTTTAAATCTACTTCCTGTTCAAAGTTTACAGTTCTCAATTATTTAAAACGTACCCCTCGTCTACATAACTGAGCTACATGTATTACTAAACTATTTTTAAAATATTTAATCAAAATCGAGGTTAGAAGACATAAAATGTTATTTTGTCGGAAACATCAATTTTAGAGTCACTGGGAAGTTTATAGTTATATCTTAAATATTTACAATTATATAGTTTTAGGACCTATAAGTATAACTTTTGGAAACGTACAGTTTAAAGTAACTATATAGCCCAGAGGTACATTTTTAAATAATTAAGAACTGTCAACTTTGAAACAGGAAGTAGACTAAAAAATAATAAATAAAATACAGAATACTTCCAGACGTCAAATGCTGTATAAGATATGCTATATATTACAGTTACAGTGAGATTTTTAAAAATGCCTTAGAAATTGAACAAAATAAAAAAAATAGGGCTGTAATAGCTAAAATATTACATATATAAAAATTATAATGCATTTAAAACATAAGTTCTCACAAGAAAATTAAAATTCCCTGCGAAATAATATACGTATTAAAACTCAACTTTTAACATTACATGTAATTCAAATATATGTATAAATACAAACACAATACAAAGGCTTCGCTATTATCTTATCTATTACAGACGCTCCTTCAATAGAGAAGATTATTGCGTTCTGCTAAGAATGTATTGGCAAGTGACGCAGCGTTCACAGGCCAAGGCCACTACTAATATAATATATTAGGGCTGCGGAAATTAACAATTAATTTCTCGATTAATCGTTCATAATTTTAACGATTAAAATTTTTTTAACGATTAATCCACCCACCACTTATAAATACACTGGAAGTCAAAAAGTAAAATATTTCGGCCAATAAATATAAACTATTTTCCGGACGATTACACAAACATTTTGGTTTTAAACTATTGACTGACGTGAATGTTCAAAATGTTGATAAAGGTTATTGTGTCCATTGAGAGAAATTGTTTGCCTAACTTGCAATGTTCCCTCTAAGTCTAAGCTTCGTTGGTCGGTGTGCAAAATTGTTTTAAAAAAGCTCGTGTGCAAAGTTGCACGTCCATTTTTTGTGCAATATTTTACAAAATTTTCTGCGCAGTGATTCTAAACTCCTGCGTGGCGTCTGTCAAATATCTGCGCAGCCGCGCTGCTTAAGGGGAACATAGCTACCATGGTTCTAACACTTCGCTTACATATCACCTGCAAACCAAACATCCACTACAGCATCGGAAACTTCAGCTGAGACAATCTAAAGCTATGTGAACGATTGTTCAGCTCGGCTGGTTATATTGTCAATAAGACCTGCACATCACTTGAACCAAATAATGTCAATAACTTGTCTGTTTGCGTTGTTGTTAAAAGATGTCATATAAAGAAGACATTCCAGTGTTATTTTTATTTTTGACAAGTATTTTAATAAATTTTACTTATGTCACCATAAATTTATATTTTTGGCTTTAATCGAAATTAACTATTAAATTAATCGTTAACAGCCCTATAATATATATGTATGTATATATATATCATATAGTCTCATGGGAAAATTTAGGAAGATATTATGGGACAGATATAGACAGTTGAATCTCAGGACATAATCCATATTTCTTGAAAATCTTATGGGCAGGAGACTTGATGGGAGCATGTTATCTTATCTATTACAGAGGCTCCTTCTATACAGAAAATTATAGCGTCCTGCTTCTGATAAGAACGTATTGGCAAGTGACGCACGGTTAACAGGCCATGGCTATGAGGGACCATGCTATTCCCAGCTGCCTTTGTTTCCCTAACTAGTGTCAGGTACCCATTCAGATTCAGAGGTGGGTGGATTCAAGGACACCCTTGTCCCCATTAAAAAATCCCTGCCTTCACAGAGATTCAAACCCATGCCCCTGGGTAGGCCAGTCCAGTGTGCATCCCGCTCGACTACCGTGCCCTGTGTTCAGTTTCAAGGTTATTCCAGCTGGTGCATTATTTTTTTAACTCTTTATTTTGAGCATTGTGCATTTAAACATCTTATTGGCAGATTACTTTTTAGTTGTGCACATTTTTGTGCTTACATTTAAAATAGATGTGTACACTGTAATGTATAATGTTGTTCCACTATTTTTGAAGTACAGAATACAGTACAACTATAATATTTATAATAGTTTAGTTTTGTAGGTTTTTGGGTATCTACTATAATTTATAATCTACAGTTGGTACATGTCATTCATAGTCATATATGTGATTGTTGTAACTATTACAATTTCATAAGATAATTTTTATTGTTTTTACCTTGCTTCCAACATATTTTGTTACAGATATTATTTTTGACTTTGCTTCCAACATATTTTGTTACAGATATTATTTTTGACTTTACTTCCAACATATTTTGTTACAGATATGAGATATTGCACGGGAAAGGAAAGTAAAACACTACAATTACAATTAGATTCTACATAGCCTTTTAATTCCTGACTACGGCTTCTGTATTAATTTAGGCCTATTTTTATATACATAATGTTAACGGTAAAAAAAATTAACGAAGCGGCTGATAAAATTTTTATTTCAAACATGGCAACACATAAAACTTTCCTATTTCCTGAGTTTTTTTTCTATTTATTGTAACTATGCCACAAAGAAGAGAAGTCCAACTTCTTAATTTTTATAATCTTATTCCAGTTCTCAGCAAACTCTAAATTCTATCAAACTAAAGTATTAAAAAAGTTAGGATGGAGAAATTGTTGAAAGAATTGACTTCTTTAGAAAAAATAGTGTAGGCCTACTCCCTGCATTTAACTGAATCATTTGTCATTATAAGTCTCTGCTAACAACTAGCATAAAGGAAATTATTCATTATAACATTGACTGGATTTAATGTTTTCAGAACCTGCAATATATTTTTTACTTTGAGTTTGGGGCATTGATTTACAAAATAATAATTTGTAACTAAAATCACTAATCCGTTATAATATTTTATAAATAATAGAATTTGCCCTCACTTAGTTAAACATAAATTTAACAGGTAACACAGGTAACCTGTAAGTTGACCCCATTAATAAAGTAACACATTTACATATAAACACATGTTAAGCTGGTCTGACAGCCATGTGACCTCTATTGGACAGGCCATTCCCTGTTTTCTGAAAATTTTTCACCTGGAAACTACATGTATTTATTTTGATGTACATCTGTTTCCTCTGTGCAATAGTATGTGACCAATTAACTTTTATCTCAAAACTAAAATGTGATTAACTCATAATAAAATTTGAAAAATTTTTGAATTAGTTTTTAATTTTCTAAAAAGCAGATAAGTTAAAGATCTCAAAAACTTTCAGAAAAAGAAATTTCTAGAATGTTTCCCAGTAGTTATAATCAGTGTTTCCGTCACATTTTTCAGAATAAAAAGTTGAAAGCATTTAGGGGAACAATGAATTGCAGATACCCAAGGCCTGAGGCTGATATGAGGTTGTTTTGTTTTCCTTGGGCTGGCGGTGGTGCTGGGTTTTATACAGCCTGGGGTGAGGATATTACAGAAGATGTGGAAGGTAAACATTTATTAAATCCTTGGCTACGTCAGCAATAACTTGTCTGAAATATATACAAATATTATTGAATGTCAGCTATTTCAATCATTTTTGTTTGAGTTATAGTTTTTTTAAGTTACATGAACTCTTAATTTCATTTAAATTTTATTAAAATACAAAATACACAAACAAATTGTGCAATTAAAACAATAAATTTGAGCTTTATTTTAAACTAAAACGACAATAGACGTTTCGGCTAGTGCCTTCATCAGTACAATAACATAAAATAGGTACTTACATATATTTAAATTCTTAAAACATATTATATCATAAAATAATTTAAAATATTCATGTAAAATAAAATGAAAGAAAAAACAAAAACAAACAATGACACAGTATATAGAAAAAAGGAGTAAGTATCTAAAGTTACAGTTAAAACCACAACGGGAAAAAGATTCTGCAGTTAGGTAAAATTGTGAATTTGGTTAGTTCCATATGGAACCAACTTACCAATTTGCACAATTTGTTTGTGTATTTTGCATTTTATTTAAAAGCTTTATCGCAGTCCCATTCTGTATGATAAATTTTATTACCAAGATTTGTACTTTTAATTTATTAAAGTTAAGGATAAAATAGTTGATGATATGCTATTTTGGAAGTTCTACATTTTAATCTTATGGTTCCGTTTAAACAAATATTGAAAAAGTTGATTTTTTATTCCATAATAAACAAACTGTATTAGAGTTTTAAATATTGATAGTATTGGTTTTCCTGGTTTCATGAGGCAACCCATTCTACATCCGAATTTCAGACGGGAAGAACAAGAATTTGTATATGTTTGTTAGAGCCCAAAGAGCTCATTGTTTTTTAAATCTGGATAAAAACCTGATGTGTGTAAGATTTATTTTTCTACCTTACACCTTGTACTCACAAGGCAAGGCAGTGCAGCCATTTTCTCATAGCTGGAGGTGACATTGTGACCAGATATAGAGTTAACCTCAGGGTTGAAATAAACTTAAATTAAGATTTCAAGCTAGGACTATGATAAAAATACAAAGACCTCCAAAAAAAAAGTCTTTAAAAGGGTTATGTTTTCCAGAAAAGCCTTATAATGAAACCTTTAGGATGTAATATTTCATGTATATTCTTTCTCTTTTTAATGACTCATTGGTCATAAATATTCCCCAACTGCTTGGAAAATAGTGTGAAACTGTTGGGTTTTATATTCTTTTTTTTTAATGGAAAAATAAACCACGTGGCAACCCTACCAGTCATAACTTATTTATAATTAGAAATTGTTTCTGATGTTAAATTTTAGTGTTTTTGGTAAATTTTATTTTTATTTTTCAGTATTTGGTGTTTGTTTACCAGGAAGAGAAAACAGATTTAAAGATCCATGCTGTGATAATGCCAAAGAAACTATAGACTGGATAGTGAAAACTATTCATGATGAATACTTTGACAAGCCATTCGCATTTTATGGTCATAGGTAGAAATATAACGATATTTTTCTTTAAAACTATAGCATTATTTTTTAAAATTATTATTGTCTCAGTTTTAATTTTAATTGAAGAATGGTCATTAAATGTATATATATAAATTATAAAGATGAGCCATAAAAATGTAATACACTTTGATAATTCTTATTATCTGTTTAGCAAAACAATGAGAAATGGTTTACGTTGATGTGCTTATCAAAAGTTATTTTCAACTGTCAAAGGTTTCATAATTATACTTAAATGCCAATTGTCATTTACAGCATGGGGGCTTTGTTAGCCTTTTTAGTCGCTCTTGAATTAAAGCAACGTTATAAACGAGAACCAGAACATATGTTTCTATCTGGAACAACAGCCCCACATGTGAGTGTCTATCTAGTTTACCAGAATTAAGTCATCTATATAAAATGAAGTACAGTGTATAATAATTAATAAAGAGTAAATCTATTAAATTTTTGACATTTGTATGTTCAGAGCTGTATACGTTCCAAACATGAAGCTGCCACAATACACAAAACATTTCTAGAATGTTATACTTTCAGTCTATTTATAGTTGATTTCTTGTATGTTTGATTGATACTCTTTCAGTCACCTCACAGATTATCACGGATGCTAAATGTCTCAGAAATGACCAAGGATGAATTCTTAGAAAAGTTGAAGCATTTAGGTAAAAAATTACAATACATGTTTATTTTAAATTTGTATAGTAATATAATATTGAGCTGTCCTGAAAAATTGATTTTATTATGGGAGTATTTTATTTTAAACCAAACTTTTTTTTTACAGTGTATAATAGACATATTTGTTTGTATCCTTTTATCATCAGGATTGTGTGCATTAAATGATACAAGTTTTAATATTATCTTGTCTAACTATCCATATAAGTTATTGAAAGAGCAAAACACAAACCTACCAAGACTTATATTTCCACTGATTACAAATATAATCTACAGTTCATCAAACAATATAAAACATGACAAGGTTAATCACTTTAAGCTTTACACCATACCTACTTGAAATGTTGGCTAAAAATAAGGTATTACAGACACTGGCTGGGGTAAGACCTCAGTTTAATTGTGTTAACCCTAAGATTGAGTATTTATGGATATTGGAGAAACTGGAAACATTGTTGAATATCTATTTCTGATCCAGTGTTCAGAACACAAATTTCAGCATATATGAAGTCCTTGATCATGCATGTTGTGAACATGAATTTGGCATGCAGCCTCATGAGGTTTTGATTAGCTTACCATCAGTTTATAACTAAGACCCATTTCCTTTCTGAAGACATCACTAAGCATTGTGGAAAATATGAGCTGACAAGTTTTGGACTCAGGACAAACATTTTTCATATGTCTTTAGTCACAAGAAATGGTTTAGCCATCTCCAGAACCTAGTTTGCATACCATTTTAGAATTGCCAATTGAGATTTTGATTTTAATGATATATTTGACTTTTTTCATTGTAAAGAATTATTTTTTTTTAAAGTTGTTAAAAAAATAAATCCCACTATGGTTTAAATGAACACCAATGGTTTCATTCTAACTTTCATCCACATCCTTATTTCACAGAGCCCATGTTAAATATTATCAATAACGAAAAACAAAGTGTGCAGCTGTTTAGTTATTAATTTGATTTCAAATAACTAAAAAATGAAAATACATATACAACAAAATACAGTGGTGTTTTTGTAACCGTATTTTTTTACACGGCAGGGTTGTTAACCTTGCGCGCAACCATTTGGGGGGATGCCCCTCACAGCGCAATGGGTAGCTGCCTTTGTTGGGGTCGGGTCCCTGACCTTTGTGGATCCCTCCACTTCCTACAAGGCAGTAGGACTGATTTTGGTCCACCCCGGGTATTGTATTTCACCCGGTACCCTCCATATCTAGTGGGTTTTCCCCTATCTGCCTTCTGGGGAGGCGCTCGATGGAAGATCAGGACTCGCTCAGTACTACATCTGAAAGATTGACCTAAGATATAAATGAAATGTTTGTTTTTTAAAAAAATATTAAATGCATTAATTTCAAGAAACTATTTGATGCATTTAACTAGAGGGACTTGAAAATGTTTGTAGCTAGGTCTCAGTTTCCTGATATACAGTTTATAACACAAAGGGATTTTATTTTGACTATCTTTCTGATTTATCTTTAGATTACAATTTTAAAGCAATGAGCCAAAGATTCATGCTAAATGCACTTCTATGTGGCCAGTCATCATTATGTTTGCTATGCCTGACAGAGGATTATACAAAGAATTTTAACTCTTTAAAATGTTTTCTATTATTCCAGTAATTTGTTATGTTATTGTTAAGTGAATTATACATTTCCATCATGGCATGGGAGATATTTTGAATTAGTAGAAGGTTACTTACGTCAATGATAGCTGTTAATTTTCTATAATGCATATTTATTTACTTACTTCGAAAATAGGAAGAGAAATGGAGAAGATAATAATATGTATAATTTATTATTATTATTTACTCAGAGCTTATGATAAATGATCATCAACAGGTGGAACGCCACCAGAAGTGTTTGAAAATCCAGAATTAATGGATATATATTTGCCACCATTGTATGCAGATTTTTGCATGGTTCCACAGCTCAGGTAAATATTTTAATAAAATTTTGCATGCAAAATGTAAAAAGACATAAAACATTAGCTTTTATTTCTCCTGCAAGTATTAGACAATATTTTGATTAAAGCATCTTATTCCTGGAGTCTTTTACATGATAAAAATTGTACATTGTACTAATAAAAACAGGACTTCTCAAAACAAAACAAAATCAGATATTTTATTCAACACAGATATACCACTTTTTAATGGCAAAATGTTTTTAATAATTTATTATTTATTTATTTTTGCAAATAACTCACTTCATTGATTTCTCATCAATCTTAAATATTTATTTCTATATTACTTTCTGGTCATTTATAATATAGAGCGTTGGCAATGATGGGGAGTCAGACTGTGGGTTCCTTCTGAAGTGGATAAAAAGGGTGAGGGATGGGAGGGGGGGAAATGAAAATACATTTTATATCTCTCTTCCTCCCTTTTATCCATACGTTTAAGCTCTCAGCCCCACACATTAATGATGCAAAATACAACTCAATATATTTCAGTGTCTTCCAACTTTTTATGTCCCCTCCCTTTGCTCCTAATGTGCCACAAGGATGTAATTTTTAAATCAAAATAAGAAATATTATAAATCTATGGGACAATATTAAATGAATCAGATGTAGAGATTATTGCAAATTAGGTTAACCCAGAGCAAGGGTCATTTTCAGCATTCGGTGGGGTGGCTGTAGTAATGGTAACAAAAATTCTTTGGTTAATCGACTTAAATTTGTCAAATTTTACAAATAAATCTCGCTTGTTTCGTTAAATTTACCCTATTATACTATTATTATGAATTTTTAAGACCTAAAAAATAAATAGCAGCAATTGATATAAAGTTTTTTAAATGAACGCTTTTGTTTCTTTCCCACTGAGTTGAATGGTGGGGCCGCATCAATGCAATGTAGGTCATCAGTTGATGCATGGGTAAATAATAGGTTTGGTAAGCATATGCTGTACGCTGGAATATGTTTGGTAAGCACTGCTGTAAGCTTGCTAAAATATGTGTTGTGATTCTACCGCATTTTGTTATCAGATCACTTATCACCAGAGCAGTTGCTATGCTGAGTCCATCAGATAAATGAACATATCAAAATTACCTCACCCTGAACTGCAGGATGAATTAAATAAATAACATTTTTTTACATAAAGATATAAAGTATTTACTTTAAATGGATTTCACAGATTCAGATCATCTCTATCAGACATGTGAACAAGGGGTAGGAGAAATGGATATTAGGGCTGAAATCTTCAATCAATGTGTTTTAAAGATTAGATAATTGATCATGCATACATTTTACTTTATTATCCTTAGGTATGAACACAAATCTGATTGTAAACCACCTTTAACATGCCCAATAGACTTCTTTGATGGAATGGAAGATATAGATCATGATATTGAAGGTAGGGGCAGATGTGAGATAACAAAATCAGCCTATTTATCTACTTCAGTTCTTACTAATGTTCCATTTCAGCTGTGTGGTTGCGCTGATATCTGACCAATGCCATGCAGCAGTTTATAATTACAGTGCAGCAAATTTTGATGAGGACAATATAACTTATAACACCTGTATTTGTGAGATGTAAACTTTTGCAAAAAAAATTAATACTGCGCAACATTGCACACAAGTTTGTTGTGTAGCACATGGACCAACAAACCTTAGAGGGAACATTGGTCCTCACTATTTTTATGTTTAAAAGTGAGTTTGATACTTTCATTTCATCCTAAACTTTTTTTATATACTTTCAGCATGGAGACAAGTAACTAGTGGGTCATTCACATTCCGCAAGATGCCTGGAGGTCATTTCTTTCTTAAAGAACCAGAAAATACAAAAAAATTAACAAATTATATCAACTTGAGATTTAGTGGTTTTGAGGATATTGTTTGAGAATTGAGAAATCTCTTAATTATAAGCTGATCTTTTGACAGAAAAAGATAATTACTGAATTTTATTTATGTTTTTACAACCATGCAATGGGGAATTTTTGTTAATGATAATCTATTTGCTATTTAATTAAAAATTGATTCATATTCATTGTACCCAAGGCACTAATTAATATTGTAATTTTTTTTTAATTCTATGATATTTTTAAGGATTTGGCAAAGTTGAATTACTCAATAAAACTATTTTAACCCCAAATTTTATGGCTATTCTTATTATATCCATTCTAATTAGAGTTCTTTAAAATAAACACAAAAACATTTCATAATAATTTCTTTCTCTTAACAATGGACCAAAATTAAGTTTATAAAACAAAGTAAAATCATTTGTAATAGAACTAATTTCCTTCATATGCCATGTGCTAAGTAGACTTTATAAAACACCAACCCAACCTTAATACTTGGGGAAAAATAGAAAGAATGCTTATTAGTTGTTTTTTTTAAATGCATTTATATTAAAATTTATTTTAAAAACAGGATTCCTAAAAGGGACACACTTTCTTTTCTTACTTGATAAATATAAATGTCAAAATTGACATTCATGGCAATCATTTAATTTCAAAACGTTGATTAAAATGTGTAAATCTGTTCGAGGTTACAGATTCAAGACAACAACAAGTTTGTAGAATAAAATATTCAATAATTTAACTACATGTATTATTAAAGTATTGGAAAATTTGGGCAAGTATCCCAAAAAGAGCATGCATCTTGAAAAGTAAACACATTACTGGACTGATTTGTGAAAATATGTATTAATGATTATTTTATTATTTCATAGAGCTTTCTCCTCATTGTACATTTGCCACTCATGTTGTCACTACAATTCTATAGATTGACAACTTCATTGTGTAAGGATAGAAGCTTGCTAAATTTGAAATGAAAATAAAATTACGATTGGAAATAACAAAAAGCAAGAATTTTACTTAACATATTTTATTATGTAGAAATAACCTACTTTTTAAACATAACATATGGATAGAATACAAACACACACAAAACTTAAATATTTTCTTAGAAAATGAATTTGTTACAGCTTTTTGTAAAAATCAAAAGAACTACAAATAACGGTCAAGATTGTGAGTTCTGAGTGAACATTTAGACCAAAATATCTAAGGCAATGGGTATTATAATAACTATTATTTTACTTTATGTTATAAAATAAAACAATAAGGGTTATCTAACTTTTTTTATTAAAGTAATTTAAAAGTGTGTTTTTACAAGGTTTACCATCCTGTTTGTTGGTAGACGACTTGGAAGTCTTGTCCCCAACACTGTCATATTTCCTGAATGATGGTTTAGGGCTACTGTCCATTGCAATATGAGCTAAAATTTCACTTTGGATGTTTTTAGGTAATGCTGAAAATACAGTGGGGTCAATTTCATTTGACACAATTGTACTTTTCATAGAACTCAGGGGAGCAACTGCATCACTGGATCTCTTCTGGAACAATGATGACATCAAATGTGACTCTTTCAGTTTAGGGGCAATCCCATTGGTTGAGTGACAGTTACTGCTAGGCAAGAGCCCCTTAGGGGACTGACCTCTGCCTTTAGTAAACTGAACCTTATCTTTAGGAGAATGCCCACTACCTTTAGGAACTAGATCACACTGTTTAGTAGACTCACCACTTTTAGAAGGTGATAGACAACTTACATTGGGTGAAAGAATATTACTAATTGCTGATTGAGCTATATTTTTAGAAGACTGACCCAATTTTAAGAGTTTGTTTTCAGATCTAAGAGTTCCAAGTGGTACATCAGATTTGATTGATTCCCTTGATGAAAAACCATTGGGACACTTAATTTTAATTTCTGTGCATGACACTAGGTCATGGAGAACAGAATCCTCATTCACTTTAGATGGCTTCATTAAACTGCATACATCTTCACAGTCTGCATCATTTGTGCATTTCTTTCCTGTATGAGAACAATTGTCAGGTAAAGAGGGTTCCTGTATTTCCCCAACAGATAAGGAAACACTTCCTTCTGTTAATGAAAATTTCCTGACTTTTGAAATTGATCCTATATCCGAATCACACAATTTTGCATCTCTCTTTAGAGACCTCTGTCTCTTCATTGGTGGAGTTGTGTGGGAAAGTTGAACAGCTGCGGCTGCATGAGATCTTGTGGTCATTGTTTTAGGCATCATAGTATACTGTCTAAGGCCATCACCTCCTTCAGCTAGGATACCATACTGTGCAAGTATTTCCACCTGCAGATCATATGGCAATTCTGCTATTGTCTTAGCATCGATATCTTTAGGCAATAATCTCTGCAAACTTTCTTTATTTTGACACTCTGACTTGTTCACAGTTTCAGGCATTTCAAAACTCTGACAGGGTTTCACTACTCCATTAATACAGGGTTTCACTACTCCATTAATACAGGGTTTCACTACTCCATTAATTTTATTTAAATGTGAAATCTTAGTGGATTCTTCAGCATTCATATTTTTATCTGTAATATTATCAGACATTGAATCACTATGTTCAAACACAGTTGAGGGTTCTCCTAGTCCTGGAATTGGGGTACAACTTTTCTCACTTACGAAATCTGGCCTGTTTACCTCAATTTTATTTTGAGTAACCTGTTGATCATGAAGCAGTGCGTCTGAAGCTGAGTCTTGTTTGAAACTTTGAGACGATGGATTAGTTTCTTTTGGTAAAGTAGCATCTCTGAGATGAGAATCTAGGGACTGCTTAAAAAAGTTTTTAATCGAACTTTTCTTTTCTTTTTGTGAGTTCTTTGTCTTAGACTTGAAATGAGCCTCATGATGGTCTGGATAATCAACAGCGCTCAAAGAATCGGCTGCCATCTTATTAGATTGGGGAGCTGCGTGTTTCTTTAACAGAGAGCTGATATTTCCTTGGCCAATATTGGATTTAACCAAATTAGTGAAGCCAATGCTTAAGAGTGTCAGATGAAATGGTTTTGAGGTATCAACAAGTTTTTTAAACAAAGTCATTAACAGAGGCATTAGCTTCTCACACATCACATCTGTTTCACCTGAAATTTAAAAAATATAAATAGTTTAGAGGAATAAACCTAGACTTCTAAGCTAGATTTAAGAGCATACAGAAAATTTTTCATAGTTTATAATTTGAACATTAAACGTAAATAGAGGTATAAAGACATTCTAAACTCAACCATATTAGTCAGTATAAATAAAATAAAAATCTGTTTAAAGACTTCTTAATGTAGTTTTATTATTCTAATTCTACAAACAGCAGGTACAAGAATAAACCAATGAAATTATGACTAGTTCTTTTTTTCTTATTATTTTTTACAATGATCCCAGTTAATTCACTGTTGCAATAAGTCAATGCAAATAAATTCTAAAAGACATTTTAATGTTTTCTGCAGGTTAAAAAAATGTCAAGATCGAGCAAATGTCTTCAGTAGATTCATTTTTTAAATATTTATTTGCAAAAAGTTGGGCAATTAATTAAATCTTTCTAATAGTAAACAAAATAAAAAAAATTATAGTCCTTGATGATGACCAGTTTACTTATTCTTATGGTTTAATTACATGTTTGATTGGTCCAATGAGAATCTGTAAATATCATTCTTGGAACTGAGCACTGTCTGCTTTCTCTTTTTCTATACACATATTCGCCTGTATTTTGCCAAGTTTTATAGCCATCAGTCACTCGCCTGATTGTCAAACGCAATGTTTGGGGGACTCTTCCATCTTCGATCAATCTATTTAATCCAAGAAATATTTTTAAAAGGAAGCAGAATGAAACTAAACATAAAACAGAAATTCGATGTGACGTGCTTAGAGGGATATAAATAACAAACTATGAATTTCAAAGATTACAAATTATCCTCTACATATGAGATCAACAGAGTTGCTTTCATAAGTTATTGGTTAGTTCTTCTAGCTCAAACAATTAAATAAATCCTATGGACATTTTCCTTTCCATCATCAAAAAAAAACAACTGCATTCAATATGTTAGACATGCTGTATTTAATCCCCAATTCAGGACTTAGCAAGTACAGTGGATTACGAGATCAGAAGATTAAACAGAGGATAAAAGTACAGTAGATAAAATAGTGTGAAGCTAAAATTATTGAATGACTTAAAGAAGATCCAGTCCATTGTTATTTTTTTCTAATTCTCACTTCTTCTCTAAGATGAATGATAAGAAAAACAAAACACATTGTTGAATCATACAAAAATATATTCAGAATTCATCTGTACCAATTACATTTATTAAGTCTGTAAAAATGTAGGAGGTTTATAAAATTGTATTAAAAAAATACAATAATTAATTTATTTAACGTGAAATAATTTTTTTTTAACCTTACCTTTTCAAAAGGCTAATTAACAAATTTTTCATTCTTTCTTTTGCATCTTTATGCTCACTGCAGCACTTAAAAGAATCCTCATCGCTCAAAGTCTATGAGAATTTAATAAAAAATTATATAATTTTCCTCTCTAACATAATTAGAATTTTCCATGTTGTAATTTTTTTTAATTGTAGCAATTATAATTATGGTTACAACAGTGTTACTTATTTAACAATCCATTGTTAATTTATTTAAACATGCTTTAAAAAAAGGGTTTTTCACAAAATTCTCTGGTTCCCCCAGTCTATATGACTAAACCAGCATGCTCTTCAAGCTGTTACCAGAACTATGTAATGATAAATCATGATTGACACCAAGGGAGTAAATTTTTTCTTTCAGTACATGATGGCTGATTTTGATACATGAGAAATACTCAAGTTGTTTTGTTTTAAAATTGCTCTAATAATTGTAAAATGTCTAGGTTAAAATAAATGCGTTTTGATGTATTGAAAATGAATATTTACAATGTGGTGAAATATATTTCACATTTTTTTAATCACCTGTGGCAATCCAAATTTTATAACAGGGGATTTATCTATTCCTTGGCTACACTTGATGAGGAAATCTGCTTTGACTGGTCCAAACTCTCTTTCCAAATTCTGTTTGTCAAAACTCTGCAAATCTTTAATAGTTGTTATTCCAATTTTTTTTAGCATTTTCCCTGTTGTTAGACCAATTCCTGTAAAAATATAATGAAAATATCATTTAAAATAACTGTGTCTTTATATATAAGAGAGGCAATATTTAAATTACCTTGAAGACATTTAAACTTATATGTTCAAGACTATTACATCATAATAATTATTATCATTATGTGAAGTTCAATAAAGAGATTCTACCTGGAATTTTCCCAACAGACAACAGAGATGAAATGAGCCCTAGAGCCATGTGAGGTAATATTAATGTCTGCTGGTTAGGTTTGTGAACAGCTCCTACCAGTTTGGCTAAAAGTTTGTTATGTGCAATGCCAGCACAGCTTGTAATACCGAGCTCTTTTTGTAGAGCCTCCCGAATGTCAGCAGCTATCTGAGATGCGATCTTCAACCTTAATTCACATCCACAATTACATGGAGTTTTAGGACTTTCTAGATAGAATAGAAAGGACATTCAGAAAAATTGTAGCAACAAATTTATTCACTAGTACATTTTCCATGAATGTAATTACATGTATTTGCATTTACTTATTTCTTTTTCCTTGATAATCGTAACAGTTGACACTCTTCTGGGTGGAAAGACATACTCTAAATTAGTTTCCCATTAGTGTAATTCCTCTTGGTCTTTTTGTAAGATTTATAGTTCTTAAATGTTCTATAGACTTTACGATGATCAGCAAATAACCTAACTTTTGTTCCTGATGAGATGCTGTTTGCAATGTTCCCTCTAAGGTTCATTGATCTGTATGCAAAACAACAAAGTTGCACAGCATCCATTTTTTTGTTCAAAATTTTACTCCCTCAAACACAGATATATTATCTTTATAAAAGTTTGCTGAGCTGTAATTCTAAAATGCTGCACCGCCTTGGTCAGATATCTACTCAGCTACATGGCTTAAAGGGAACATTGCTGTTGGGTAAATCACTTATGCAAATTAGGAAGAGTAGTAGACCTAGGACAGTTCCTTGTGGAACTCGGAAGTTGACCGTTATTGGTGCTGATTCAGATCCATTAATTATTAAAGTTACAGTTTGCTCTCTCTCTGCCTATTAGGAAATATTGAATAGACTGTTGTAAGGGACCAGAGATGCCAAAGAATTTAATTTTTATGAGTAAACTAGATTGGTGAACTTTATCAAATGCTTTTGAGAAGTATAATAATATTATATTTTTATTATTATTACATGTATGTAATCCTTAGACCAATTAATTTGGTTTCACATTATCTGGAAAATCAATATTTTAATTAAATGGCTAACATATCATAAGTAAAATAATTTTCAATTTGAATATTTTGCCGCTTATAACAGAAATCAATTAAATATAGAATAGCAGGTTGGCACCAATAATAAAGTGATATTTACTATTCAGATTTAATAGGTTTCACTCAGCATTATTTTTTAAACTGCTCATTTTTATTTAATTATGCAGATAAACTACAGCTCTTCTGCTCCTCTAATAATCATTCCAATGTTTACCTTTCAACAAGTAACTTACTAGCAAATGTAGGAGAGAGACCACAAATTAAAAATAGAATGATATTTTCTGTGCTTGTCTTTCCATGAATTGCATACAGTGTAATTCTAAAGCAGAAACAGTTCTCGTAAGAGTAGCTATGGATAGCGATGCAGAAAGCATCTTCATCAGGACAAAACAAAAGAGAGCATTTTAAGCACAATAAATTTGCCTGATCATCATCAGCTTAATGCTTCTGTTGTGAATACTCATATCTAGCCCATCAAACTGCTGCTCCACAATCACAAAAGTAAGTTCACTTTTAGAGGTTTTACATTAGTCCCAAATTCAATGATTTTCTTTTCATATGAATCATAGTAACATTAAAATCCTTCCAGAATCCTTAAAATGACTGAGATTCAATCATTCATTACATTTATTTACACCCCTGTATAAGACTGCTCCTGATATTTATTTATTCAAAGCAAACTTTGACAGGAAAATGTAGTCACTTAAACAAATTTTAGTCATGAGGAAATCATGGTAATTTTTTAAAATCAAAACTGATTTTCCCCCAAACGCCATCGGCATATTGTTAACAAAACATCCTCATTATATGATGCTTAAAACTGCACAAATATTTATGAAGGTATCAGATTGCGAAGCAACATGATTTGAATATGCTCTTTCGAGCACAGCAATACAGCAGAAATATTTTTAGTTCTATGTGTGAGCAAGGACTGCCTGGTAGTGAATGACATTATCTGTCTGAGCCACTTTTATCTCAGCCCCATATTATATTATTGGTCATTCAGCAATACCTTCTAATTTCAAAGAGAGATTACTTAAAATTAGGGCTGCGGAAATTAACTATTAATTTATCGATTAATCGTTAAAATTTTTAACGATTAAAATTTTGTTTAACGATTAATCGACCCACCACTTATAAATGCACTGGAAGTTTAAAAAAGTAAAATATTTCGGCCGATACACATAAACTAATTTCCGGACGATTACATGAACATTTTCGTTTTAAACTATTGGCTGACGTGAATGTTCAAAATGTTGATAAAGGTTATTGTGTCCATTGAGAGAAATCGTTTGCCTACCATGCAATGTTCCCTCTAAGTCTAAGCTTCGTTGGTCCATGTGCAAAGTTAAAAAAAAACAACTCGTGTGCAATATTGCACAACGTCCATTTTTTGTGCAATATTTTACAAAATTTGATGCGCTGTGATTCTAAACTCCTGCGTGGCGTCTGTAAAATATCTGCGCAGCCGCGTTGCTTAAAGGGAACATTGCTAACATGGTTCTAACACTTTGCTTACCTATCACCTGCAAACCAAACATCCACTACAGTATCAGAAACTTCAGCTGCGACAATCTAAAATATGTGAGCGAATGTTCAGCTCGGCTGGTTATATTGTCGCTCATCACTTGAACCAAATAATGTCAATACACTTGTCTGTTTTAGTTGTTGGTTAAAAGATGTCATATAAAGAAGACATTCCAGTGTTATTTCGATTTTCAACACGTACTTTTAATAAATGCTACTTGCTACTTATGACACCATAAATTTCAATTTTTGGCTTTAATCGAAATTAACGATTAATTAATAGTTAATTTTTCAAAAGTTAACGATTCAATTTAAATTAATCGTTAACTGCGCTACCTAAAATATATAGTACCTAGATTTAAATTTGACACTATTTTCTTTGGCTGAGTAGCCAATTCATTTACTGAATACTAATTAGGATTTAATTTATTATCCATAAATTCAAAATTTACCTTCACATTCATTTGGTGCATAAATATGACCAAAAAATTCAGGTTTATAATCTCCGTCTTTCAACCGCCAAGAAACCAGTTCAGAAACATCAACAAAATTCTCATCCAATCCAAGTCTTTCAACATGTGGGGAGTACTTCTTTATAAACTCTATGATTTTGACACAGCAAGAAGGAGAAATATTAGTATTAAAGTCAACATGAAAAGATAAAAAGAACAGAATTTTATTTTTTTAAAATTTTTATAATTGATATCTCTGGTGTACTTCTAAAAAGTGGTTTTGGTGGGATTTTTAAAAAATGTTTAAAACTTACCTGAAATTTGATAAGACATCTGCCTATAATGAGTAAGATCTTCACCACTAACAAGTATGAGATGAGGACACAGTTTTAAAGCATCAGTCACATAAGTGCATTTGTTTACACCAAGTTGCCTGGCAACGTAGTTACAGGTAACAATTATATTTTTCTGTTGTATGCCTGTTATAAATTATTAATATCTTATCACAATCCAATTAATTTTAATTAAATAATTAGTAAATTACAATTAAATTTTAAAAAATGTCAGGTCTTCTGTTAGAATGAAATGGATAATACATACTATAAAGAAAAAGCTTTTGTTCATGCATGTAAAACATTATGAATGAGATTAGGTAAGGCAGGTAAAGAGTAATCCCAAACACTAATTAAAATGCTCACCTAGAGGTTTGTTACATAACTCAGGATTACGTAACATCTCCACTTGTGCATAAAAACAATCAATGTCTAAATGAATGATGCTGCGCTTGTGTTCTTCATTTAAATCTGATGTGTTATCTGTTTATTTATTAAAAAATTATACAATAAATTTATAATTTAGTAATACCCTAACTAAATCATTATTAACAAGGGTAAAAAGATAATTGAAACACAATTTTTTTATCAGAAATTTCTTAAAGAAATACTCTTATATTTTTTCTGACATTTGTATTAGCAGTGTAAATCAAAAGTAATAGAAAATCATCTACAGCTTAATAATTTTAAAGGCTGAAAGGAAACTGCAATGCTTATCTGATGAAATAATAATAATAAATTGATAATTCATATAGCTGTATCCCAGTAAGGAACTGGGCTCACATCGCTTTACATGAAGATAATAACATAATATAAGTAATATTAATATAATATAAGTATTATATAAACATTCATATCATAAGAAACACATACATTACAGTACATTACACATAAGCTACGTTAATAAATGTAATTCCATAAAACTACTCCAATCAGCGGCTAACTTCCAACAAAATTTTCGAAGTAAATTTAATACAAATAGCCCAATAGAAGAAATTTGGAAAGATATAAAAACAAATCTAAAAACTATTATGGATGAGAATGTTCCAACAAAATTAACATTAAATAAAATTAACAAATGCTGGTTCAATTTTAAATTTAAAAAGCTATGCAAACAAAAAGAGAACTTATTTAAGAAATTTAAGGCTACCAATTCAAAAAGGATACACAAAAAGTACTTAAAGATCAAACACTTGACCCAAAAACTTAGTCGAAACCTCCAAAATGAATATATAAACAATTTAATTTCTAAAGATAACAATAAAAACTTATGGTCCTTTATCAAATCTAAAAAAATGGAACCTACAGGGATAGCCACACTAAAAGGCTCAAATGATAAAACCTATAATGATAATGAGACTAAAGCTAATATCCTTAACACATATTTTGCATCATCATTCTCTGCCTCAGGCGACAAGGAAGTTTTAATAAATTTAAATAAAATGGAAGAAATAGGTAACATAACTGTAGACGAGATAGGTATACATTCACTCCTAAAAAACTTAAAAATAAACAAAGCCACTGGCCCAGATGAATTGCCTGCAAGGTTATTAAAAGAACTAAGCAATGAACTGTCCCCAATCCTTGTAGTTCTTTTACAAGCCTCTCTAAACCATGGTAAAGTGCCCCAGGATTGGAAATTAGCTAACGTAACTCCACTCTTTAAGAAAGGGGATAAATCAGACCCTGGTAATTACAGACCTGTATCACTTACTAGTATCACCTGTAAATTACTAGAACACATAATATATAGCAAAATAGTTAGCCACCTAGACAAATATAATGCCCCATCCCCACATCTGCGTGTGCAGGGAATATGCGTGAAAATACGGTAGATGAATTGATTAAATGGGAAACTAACTGGAGTATGTTTTTCCACCCAGAAAAGTGTCAACTGTTAAGAGTAACAAAGAAAAAGAAACAAATAAATTCAAAATATTACATTCATGGAAAAGAACTGACCCAAACTAAAGATGCAAAATGCTTAGGAGTCTTAATAAATGAGAAACTATCATGGAACCCCCATGTCAATGAAGTTATTAAAAAATCAAACAAAACCTTGGGCTTTATAAAAAGAAACTTTAACAAATGTAACAGATATAAAACTAAAATGCTACCTCACGTTGGTGAGACCTGTACTAGATTATGCCACCCACTTATTATTAACAACACAAAACACCGTCTCTTTCATTTCTATGCAGTCCATCCCTATTCTTGGCAGTGGAGTTGTGTTTTACTTTTTTGATTGATTCAAAATTCAAAGAACCAAAACCTTTTTGTGTTTGCCATTTTCGTTTAATGTTCAGAGAAAAAAATGTATCAAAATACATTGTAGTTTGTCGGGTCTGTATTTTATTTCATGTTGACAGATATTTCTTTTAAGCTATTTCGTGTTTAACGTATAACTCAGCATATATTTCAAACAAAGATTTTCTTTTGATAAATTGTTCGTGAACCACACTGTGAACACAGAAGAGCTGCATGTGGCTCCCGAGCTGCAGTTTGGCCAACATTGGTATAGACATTGCAGCCTCAATTTTTTACGGGAACCTGGGCGCAATTTGGGTACTAGTCTCACTAGTTAGGACTAGTTCTACAATACTAATTACTAATACATGTACTAGATTAGACTAATCTACTAGTACTAGTTTAGTAACTAGTACACTAAATTAGTAATATCTTCTTTTTATCTTATCAATACAGACCCTCCTTCTATGCAGAAGATAATTGCGTCCACAGACCATGACAGATGATCTGTTGGCAAGTGATGCAGCATTCACAGGTCACGGCTTTGTGGGTTCCACGCATTACCCAGCCGCCTAACTAGTGTTAGGTACCCCCATTCGGAGCTGGGTGACTCAGGGACGCCCTAGGCCCCGGGAACGAATCCTTGCCTTGACATGGATTCGAACCCGTGACCATTGGTACGCCAGTCGAGCGCGCTGCCACTCGACCACCACTTAATACTAAGTTAAAAAGTGAAAGTAATTCAAAGTCAAGTATATCAGTTATTGTAGACATTACATAATTAGAAATAAATCATTTTAGTAATTTTACATTTATTACTTATTAACTTATTTAGTTTATTACCGAAATGGTTTGTATGTTCAATCGGTTTATTTCCTTGAATTTGAACAGAAGATTTGACGGAGACTGGTTTTCTCCATGCCTCCACCTCCTCCCCTTCACTGTCATTGTCAGATTCAAATTCTTCATCTTCTTCAGTAAAATTGGACTTGGATAAATTAGGCACTTTAGAAGACATTGACTTTGACATAATAGAAGCAGATGCACAATCATTAAATTTATTCCTAATACTAATTGTAGGAAGAACCTTGCATTTTTACAATTTAACCTTTTACTTTTAGTAGTTTTAGTTTAAGATTTAAGGCTATTACTCATTAATATACTATAGACTATCGAATAGACTATAGGGCCCATTATAGGGTAATCCCTTATTATTATTTCAGCGCATTTTATATTTCAAGTCATCAAAAAAACATTTTTTCAAACTTGCTTCATTAATAATTATTATGAAATCTATTTTAAAATTAAAACTATTACTTTTTTGTTGAAATAAAATTACTATTTTACGATTTGTACAAAATAAAATTTTGTATATTTCACTATCTTCTGTGACTAACGGCGCCATTGTTGTTGGAAGTCTGCTTTTAAAAAACCTTTTTCTAAGTTAAAAAACCCTTTAAACTCAACAAAACACACGAAAAACTAATTCAACTAATTGTAAAGCATTAACATTAAATACTTTTTTTATTTCTGATTGAAGTGTTTAAGTTTAAATTAGTAAAAGTAAGTTATTTTATTTATTTTGTTCTAAAAAATTTTAATGCGCTAAAATAAGGGATTACCGACTATAAGTACTATAGACTATAACACTATAGTTAACTATAGTATTATAGTTACTTGAGTTACTGTGTTGTGTAGTCTTAGTCACATTTCATTAAATCATTGAATTCATTGTATTTGTATTGATCATTGTAGCTAGTTAGTGACTACACTAGTCACTAGTTTACAGTGTTATTTACAAAGTTACAGTCCAACTCGATCAGGAGTACCAAGACCAAGTCTTAGTTACTCTTTAATCTTTACTATTCTTTACTGTTAACTTAGTGGCAACTTCGTACTTAGTCTTAGTGACTTAGTACTAGTAACTAGTACTTGTGTCACTGTCACCAAGTCCAAGTCGACACCAAGTCGTCCTTTGCAGGCTGAATGATTCAATGCATTTAAAATAACGCTGAAATTAAATCATTGTAGAAATTATTATTTTCTTTGTGAGCTTCTAGTTTGTTTTCTTAATTATCACACTGGATAGAACTTAAGACTATTATTGCTTTTATCAATAAAGTATAGATTTGCATCTTGATTTAGTGACAAGTGTGTTGGTGATCTTATTAGCGGGATAACACAAAATTACCAAAACAAACTTACTTCTAATAATTCGGTTTATACATTTATTTTTTCATTCGATCGTTTAACATTACTAAATTATACATTACTTATTAATTAACAAATAAGTCTAAATATTGTTTGGATCAGAGGGTGTGTGGGGGGGGGGAACAGTCCGAGCTCACACTGGAGTGGCTCCCCCCCCGCCCGTCCATCAGTTTAGACACCCCTGAATGCCCTGATTGTTTTCAATATATCTTGCCCTACCATTGGCAACCATTTTGCGGCAATGTCATTCCCCCCCCCCACTCCACTACCAACTAAAACTATATTATCAATAAGATTGGGTAAAGACTAAAGAACAATTACTTTTTTTAATTAAATTTCTTTGAGTACTTCCACAATTCCTTAACTGGAGCTCGAAGCATAGTCTGTGTTAACAAAAAAGAGTGGAGTGGAGGTCGGGGGGGGGGTGCGCCTACTCCTAATCCTTATCCCTGCTGATGCTGTGCGCATTGGTTTAGTTACTAAATCTAAAAAAAACACAAAAGGATATAATAAAAAAGTGCAAAGTAGTAATAATACATAAGGCATTAAATTCTAATTTGGAAATACAGCACAACAATCTAAGGGGCCGTCCATAAATGACGTCACGCACCTAGAGGGGGAGGGGTCACACTTTTGTGACGATGCGTGACGAGGGGGAGGGAGGGGGTTTGGGGAAATGTGACGTCACATCAAAAGGGGAACTTTAAATAAATCTTCCACTGAAATATTTGGTCGCTTACAATTTATTTAATGACTTTTTTTTATCAGTGCTTCTCAATGTGCCGGTCGGTAGGCCATCAGACGCTGGTTGGCGTAAGCTATCAAGACACGAAAATTAAATCTAATTACAATCCTTAAGTTTGAGAACCCACAAGATAACGTATGAAATTGTTATGACGTTGACGTTGAAAATGCGTCGTTTGATGTTGACATCAAAGCATTTGTGATGTAACCGCAGCTCCGTTTGGTTCTCTCACGGCAGGATTCGGCGAACTTTTTTGCCCTTACCCCAAAAATATACAAGTTTATGTGTGCGTTACCCTCCCCCAACCCCCAGACGCTGGGTCCTGCTCACATGACTCGGGGATTTGGGGGAGCGTAGTTAGCCCCCCCCCAGCCCCCCCCCCGAAAATCGAAAATGCAACTGGTGAGTTTTACAAGCATGACAAGTGTCTAAAAATGATCTGAATAGGATTTTGTGTATATATTTTAAGTCAAAACGACACGAATATCCTTTTTCTTTAAAAGGGTGGATCTATTTGATAGAATTAAAAAATTTGTCAAAGATTTGTGGCGTATTTTTGTGATGACGCGTGACGAGGCCCCCCCCCCTCAAAAATCGGCAAAAATCGCGTGACGTCATTTATGGACGGCCCCTATGTGTTCAGAAGTGAAAACAACATTTGACAGCATTTCTTTATCAAGGAGAACTCTAGTCAGGCGTGTTGAAAAAAATAGCGAAAATTTGATGCACCAACTTCGAGATGCAAGCAAAGACTTTTTGTGGTACTCTCTTGCGTTGGATGAAAGTACCGACGTACAGGACACAGTACAATTGTTGGTATTTATACGGGGAATAAACACTCGTTTGGAGCTTACTAAAGAATTACTTAGTGTTGAGCGAATCAAAGACACAACTACAGGCTAGGATTTATTCAATGCTGTTGAGAACTGTGTTGAAAGAACTTGGTTAGTGTGGGAAAAGATAGCAAGTGTAACAACCGATGGAGCGCATGCTTTGACTGGAAAAGACGTAGGTCTTGTGAAGTTGATAAAATAAAATTAAAGAAGAACATACTTACAATACACTCGTACCTCTCCACTGTGTCATCCATTAGGAAAGTCTTTGTAGAGCTGCGTTGAATATCAAGCATGCTATTGACCCAGTTGTCATTGTGATAAACCTCATCAGAGCCAGGTCACTTGACTACATGCAGTATAGGGCACTGCTTGATATTATCTACCACAGCAGTGTCCACTGACTGAGCCTGGGCAAGATATTGAGGCGAGTGTGGGATCTCAAGGAAGAAATAGTTATGTTCCTGGAGATCAAGGGTTTTGTTTATGACTTTGTTACTAACATTGTTAATGAAGAGTGGAAGTCAGACTTTATGTTTGCCATTGACATTATGGAAAAGTTGAATGAACCGAATGTCAAACTTTAGGGTAATGGCTTGTTTGCACATGAAATATATGTGCATGTTAAATCATTTCAGGCAAAGCTCTCCTTGTTCTTCAGTCAAGCAGGTAAAAACAGGCATTGCCATTTCCCTTTGCTGAAACAGAAAACCATTTCTGGTGAAAAGGTTGACAAGTACAAGGCTCAGTTGGATGCCTTGGCTGTGGAATTTGAAAGGAGGTTCCAACACTCCAAGAACCTGGAACCACTCTTCAATATCCTCAGTTTGCCATTTAGTGCAGAAGCTGATTTAGCCTCAGAGGATATACAGTTAGAGCTG
Organism: Ampullaceana balthica; assembly: GCA_944989445.1. Lineage (NCBI taxonomy): Eukaryota > Metazoa > Mollusca > Gastropoda > Lymnaeidae > Ampullaceana > Ampullaceana balthica. The sequence goes on along the minus strand of CALYLW010000230.1, from coordinate 911,380 downwards.
CCTGACTTACAAGCAGATTATGACCCGAAAGAGAAGTTCAAATCAGTAGTTCTGCTGGAGTTTTATGGATGTTTACCAGCAGCATTTCCACACTTAAAAACTTAGCTGCCAAACTTGTGTCACTATTTGTGTCCACATACATCTGTGAGCAAGCTTTTTTCTTGCATGAAAATAAACAAGTCTAAGAACAGATCGATGTTGATTGACTGCAATTTGAATGCAGTCATGCGAATTACAACCAGTAAACTGGTTCCACAGATCAAGAACATCATCCGAAATTGTGAACAGTTACATACTTCTCATTAATTATAATTGTACTCTATGGTCAGCTTATATGTAAATAATGTTCCTACTTCTTCATAGTTATTATGAAAGGTAACAATACACTTTTGTTGAAATAATAATGAATAGTAAAATCTTATGATCAAATTAGAAACCGTTTCAGTTCGTATTTTAAAATGTAATGTACATGTGTAATAGAGTATGAGTTTAAAATAACATGAAAAGTACATGGTTATTATCATTAATTTATATTTAGGCGTTGTCAATTGTAATTAAAATAGACAAAATATATATGCGGCCCACCTATAACAATAAATTTTTCAATGCGGCCCTCTGTAGAAAAAGTTTGCCCCCCCTTGTACTAAATAATACCAAATAAATTGGTGGATAAAACGGGATATTGTTGCATTAATAAAGAATACAGCAAAACTTGAAGTAACATGTATTATAAATAAAAACAATAGTGTCAATGTGTCATACTCATTATCTCATACATAACGATAGAAACTCACAATTAAAAGTAAATTTAAGTAACACTCCACCGACTACAGCTCAGCACTTTCGTAAGCTGGCGTATTGGCGTGTTGCTAAAACAGTCGGACCTCTCTTCGGAATTTGACGTACGGACTTTTCGAGTTAGGGAAACTGGTGTAATACGTGCAGATTAATCAAGGACAATATTAATATTGAGGGGGGGCATTCATAGTGGCTTGAAGACTTGACAGGAAGAGGGGCGATAATATTTCATATGAAAGGAACCAACTTGCTTTGACATACCGACTCAAGCCCGTGAGAGGAGAAACATTTCCTCCCCTCCCCCACTTATCTCCCTCGACAGTGGGATGAGGATAGTAAGATTTTTTTAAAAAGAAAGTCTGTAAAATCATATTGACATTTGTATGTTAAGAAGCCCCGCAAAGGCCAAAAACATAATAAAAAATATTATAATGGTTTAAATGAAATATAATTAATTATTCACTTTTTGTTATCGAGGTTAAAGTGAAATACAGTCGGACCTCGCTAAGTCGAACTTCCCTAAGTCGAAAACCTCCCTATATCGATTTAATTGTTAGGTCCCGGCCAAATTCCATAAGACTAATGCATTTAAGATCTCTTTAACTCCAAGATTTTTTACTTTCAACCTCTCTTAGTCGAATTTTCCAAAGCATTTGGGTTATTCTGGAGTGACATTTCAGAACACGTGTTCAGTAGAGGCCAGTAGAGCCACGTAAACGGATGTAAAGTCTTATCTTAGTGTAAGGTGACCAGATTTTCCGGGGAGCAAAGCGGGACGGGGCCCTCCGGGCGGGGGGGGGGTCCAAGTTTTCTGGTGCAAAAAAATATCGCCTGTTAGCGGGACATGAAGTCTGAAATCGGGACGTCTGGTCACAGTACGCATAAGTCACGGGAAGGCCGTATCAAGGAGTAAAATGTGAATAACCACAGAAATCGACGCACCAACCGGCTTAGCTAATAATAAAGCAATTTAAATTTATTTTAAAAATCACTGTTTTGAATATTTAATTAAATTTAAGAAAATATTAATTCATTCTTACCCAAAATCACAATAAAACTAATTGTATTTATTTTATCAAATAAAGTATTGAAAAAAGAGAGACAAACGGGCGTCCCGCCGGGACAAGCGAGGGTCAGCGGGACATGAGGTCTAAAATTGGGACTGTCTCGCCTAAATTGGGACGTCTGGTCACCTTACTTAGTGCATTCCACGAGGGATTAAGCGACCCTTACGGGTACAAAAAATGACCAAGACAAGAAAAAGGAGTGGTAACTAATTCGCGTCCCTTTGCTGCATGCCGTTACTCTTTTTTCGAAGAAAAATATTACACCCCCCCCCACTTTACTCCCTCCACAGTGGGATTGGGGGGGGGCTTGTGTCGGCATGTCAAAGCAAGTTGGTTTCCTTTCATATGAACATAGACACCGCCTCTCTTTCTTGTCAAGCCTGCTAGCCGGTATGGCTGTTCTCCCCACCTTTCAATATCTACATTGTCCTTGATTAATCGGCGCCTATTACGCAATTTTACCTAACTCTAAAACTCCAAAGTCGATTTTTTTTTCCGGGACCTTTTGAGTTCGACTTAGAGAGGTCCGACTGTATTTATTTAAAAACAAATTATTAAAAATAGAAATTTAGTGGCGCCCTTTTGAGCTGGCGCCTTTGGCAACTGCCTCGATGTCAACCCGTTGTTACGCCACTGAACATCGTAACACGCGCGAAACCATTTAAAACGTCATAAAATACGTTAAAAGCAATCAAATATTTAAGTAGAACTTTTATTTAAAGTTGCGCATTTTGATGTGACGTCACATTTCTTAAACAACCCTCCACCTCGTCACACATCGTCATAAATGTGTGATCCCTTCCCCCCTAGGTGCGTGACGTCATTTAGGGACGGCCCCAAAACCATTCGATAATCAAATATGATTATTCACTGTTTAGTAAGCGTATGTTGCTTATGAACTGAATATAAGAAGACCAGACACATATTCACAAAATGCTAACATCTCATTATAAGAAATGACCCCTGCAATGTTCCCTTTAAGCCGTGCGGCCGCGCAGACATCTGACAGACGCCACGCAGACGTTTAGAATGACCACGCAGCAAATTTTGTAAAACATTACACAAAAAATAGATGCTGTGCAACTTTGCACAGTTGTTTATATACTTTGCACGGGAACCAACGAACATTGGACCCTGGAGGAAGTCGGGACGTTGACTGCAGATTTCAACGGTCCTAATGAGACCAGAACTCTACTAACTTAATCGGGGTGTGCTACTGCTATCAAACCTTTTGAACAACGTATAATTTGTTGTTTTTTTGTTTGTTGTTTTTTTAATCGGTGGACCCGAATGTACAGGAGCTGGACCACTGGGCCGACACGCAACAGGGACCCGACCTCCCTGCCCTTTCGACTTCGAGCTGGATATAGCAGAAAAATGAAAAGGAGTTGGGCGGGATGAGAACAGAAAGTGTTTCGGAACTGCAATTATATATGGTACTGCTCAGCGCGCTGATAGCGATGGAGCGATCCGCGAATGTTCGCAAGCTCAAGTTATCTTATCTGTTACAGACGCTCCTTCTATGCAGAAAATTATTGCGTCCTACGCTTATCTATGGTTTGTGTTTAGTCCTGCATTCTTATTAGAGATTTAAATGTTGAAAAAGTGTTTGCTTTCCTGGTTTCTTCAGGCAACCCATTCCACGCCCGATTTCCGGACGGGAAGAACGAAAATACGGAATAAGAAAGACAAGGTGTTTTTATCCTTATACTTATGTGTATCTGAGGGTTGTATTAAGTTATCTTTGTGTTGTATTTCTAAATTAGAAATAATTGCTTTATGTATGATTACTAATTTACTCTTAGCTTCATCAAGATATACAATGAGCTTGTAACCCGTTTGTGTCACAGGCACAGGTATTAAAATTTCGAGTTATAATCTCCCAAGACTGAACTGGGTGTGGCGATAGTCGGTAGTCGAGTAAAAAAAACAACCGTTGAGTACTTGTTTTAAAAACCGGAAGTATAATCTAAATCCCACTTTCACTTTCCTTATCTTCTTGTAACGTTATGACATATGTCATGTTCATATTGCTGTTGAATTGTGTGTATTATTGAGCCCAACCACTACTCACATGATCATACTTGATGCCATGCATAAACCAAGAATAATTATTTATTTCAATTTTGGGCTTGAATTAATCAAAGGAAATAATAATATACGATTACTATGCATTACCTTTTTAACAGGTTTTATGTACACGTTCTTCACTAATTTTTTTATTGTTTCGAGCATGGGTGAGTACTGACTGAGTATCAGTAAAGAGTAAAAACTAAAGTCAAAGTGTTTAGTTTAGTCTATTAACTATTACATTAGTGAATAGTATATTTAGTAATTATTTGGTAATCCTGCAGTTTCTACACGTAAAAACGTATATTATTTCAAAGCGAAATTTAATTTTTTCTTGAGAAATTACGTTTTTACTTTATTAAAATTTAAATGCATTATTATATTATCGTAGTGTTAACTTGCACAGTATCATACAGTGTAAGTTATTTTTTTCCTAAGTTACACAGTATTTGCGCATGCACAGAGACGGTTTTGTAGTCACTTATTTATAAATTTAAAAATTTACCAAAAGTACCGGACTTCCGTGGTCTCATGATTATGATTGAGAGTTGGACTAGAGAACGTAATGTAGAAGAACAGGCATGGGTTCGATTCTCGGTTGAGACTAATATTTTTTCTTTTTTTTACAATTCTTAAATTCTTATAATTACGATTAAATTTGATCTTTTACTTTTAGGGTCAGGGCTAGAGTTAGTTGTCTATTTTTACACTAAAATAGAAAAATAAATACAGTAATACAGGGACGAAAACTAATTAAATCAATTTAATTTTAACATTCTTATAATTACAATTATATTGTAATTATTAATTTTAGGGTCAGGGTTAGGTTTAGTTGTCTATTTTTTACATTAAAACATTACCGTACCGTGCAAGTTATTTTTTTACTAACTTACACGGTATCATACCGTGTAAGTTATTTTTTTACCAACTTACATGGTATTATACCGTGCAAGTTAACGGCACCTTATATTATATGTTGTATTTTAGCTATTACAGAGCTAATTTGTAAGTCTTTTTAATTTCTGAAGTCTAAACTAAGACATTTTTTCGGCTCTATATAATAATAATACATAATCTGGTCACGATACGTCCATTTTGTTTACCTAGCCAGATGTTTTTTACCTGGCTCGACCCATGCTAAAATAAATTTACTGGCTGAAAATGTTTTTTAAAAGGTATTTTTCATCTATTTTAATTTTCTCAGAAGATAAATAAATATTTTAAAGACAATTTCATTTTTTATTTCATTACTAGATTCTTATTTTGTTTGTTTGTAAGTGAGAAATTTCCATTTGGCATCTTACTGTGACAACTCGGCAAGTACAGTACTACATAAACAAAATGGACGTATCCCACTCCAATTATGTAGCTTTAAGGGCTGAAAAAAAGCCTTAGAAATTAATAAAACTTACAAATTAGTGCTATAATAGCTAAAATATAACATAAATTAATGCATTTAATAAATTAAAAACGTAAGGTCTCACAAGAAAATTAAATTTCGCTGTGAAATAATATACGTGTAGAAACTGCAGGATTACCAATTATTTAGTTTTTAAGTTTGGTAATTAATTTGAAGTTTAGCAAGTGAATTTCACCCTAGCCCTGTTATACTATTTATTTTTATTATTATTATTTTACTTCTTTTAATTTAAATAATAATTAATATGAAATATGCTTAACTTATACTTATAAGACTATAGACCACTATAAACTATATGCCTATCCTATACTACTATTAGGGCTGTCAATATTGTTGAAAAATGCTGCCCGGGTACCCGTACAAATTTCGAACGGGTACCCGGGTTACCCGTTCAAAACATCGCATAATTTTCCCCGTCATGAACGATAGACAATGCTACCTAGCCACCTTCCATGCACTTCATTACACACAGTAGCCACGAGGCCGACATCTTAGGGACCGTACATAAATGACGTAAAGCGATTTTGGCAGATTTTTTACCCCCCCACAACCTCGTCACACGTTGTCACAAAAACTTTGACCCCCCTCCAATAGGACGTCACAAAGCATTTGCCCCCCCCCCTCCCTATAAAAGCCGTATTTCTTTTTTGAAAATGAGCATGTGTCAATCGCTACACGCTAAAATCCATGTAAAACTTCATTAAATAAATTGTAAGCAATCAAATGTTTAGTGGAACTTTTATTTAAAGTTGTGCGTTTTGATGTGACGTCACATTTCTTAAACACATCCCTCCCCTCGTCACAAATGTGTGACCCCCTGCTCCCCTAGGTGAGTATTTGAACAGCCCCTTATTCATCTTACACTGTTAGTAACTAATGTATTGACTTTAAAAACTTACAAATTTGGGTGTATTATTAAAATCAGTTTTGGGCAAGGCACACCACGGGGTAATGAACACACCAAACACAATCGAATGGAGGGAGGAGAGGGGGGCTGGTAGATAAACAACATCGACAATCTGAAAACCAATGTCGCCGTATTTCAAAGATCAAAGTTAGTGTCAAAGCAGGGGTGTTTTTATTAACCAAATTAAACACGGCCTCTTTCATCTCTATGCCGACGTCTAACAATCTTACACTGTTAGTAACTATTTAATTTATTAACCTTAAAAACTGACAACTTTGTACGCATTATTAACATCAGTTTTTCTAGGTCAACACGTGTTAACAAACACAAGAAACACAAGCAAATGGAAAGGGTGCGGTTATAGTATAGGAGTGGATGGGGGATATGGGGTAGATAATTGTTAATCATCGGAAACCCAATGTCGGCATATTTCAAAGCAATATTAGTGTCAAAGCAGGAGTGTTTTTATTAACAACAAACACGGCCTATTTCATCTCTATACAGTCCATCCTTATTTTTGGCAGAGGAGGTTTGTTTTCCTTATATGATTGATTCAAAGAACCAAAATCTTCTTGTGTTTGCGATTTCTGTTTCATTTTCAGAAGAAAAAAAAAGATGTATCAAAATACATTGTAGTTTGTCGAGACCGTATTTTATTTCCTGTTGACAGATATTTCTCCTTAGGTGTATTTCACAGCATATATTTGAAACAAAAATTTTCATGGGATAGTTTCGCGAGCGCAAATTAAACACAAAAAAGCCTCATGCGATCCGAAGTTTGGTTAATATAGACATTGAAGCCACATTTTCACGGGTACCCAGGCGGAATTTTACTACCCGGGTAATTTCACTGCAACGGGTACCCGGATCCCAGGTACCCGTTGACAGGCCTAACTACTATAATACTACACTGTTGTATTTGTTTAGTTTAGTTTAGTCTTATTTTTATAATATGAACTATAATGTCATGACTCATGAGTTTTGAGTCATTAGCCATTGTCAGTGAGTTGTCATAGTTACATTCACAGATCACAGTCACAATAGTCACATAGTTTATGAAGTATGTTAATATTAATAAGTGTGTGAAAGTGAAAAGACAAATCATAATCAAGTCAAAAGAAATTCCTCCCCTCAGCCTTCTGGGAATAATAACATTTCATTTCAATAGTGAATAGAAATTATTAGAAAAATATTTTTTAGAAAAGACTTTAATACTATCATCAGTAGGTCATCCCCCTGCCATATCTATTGTATTGTATGGGAGTTAGTAATGAAAAAAAAGGGAGTAAACGTGGAGACATGCGCGCTGCGGTTGTTGTTACCTGCTCCCCACCCTTTACTACCATCCCTTGCCAACCATAAACTGTGATTGGCAGACCCTAACGAGGGTTAGTCATGTTCGCAAAAAAGAAGGAAAAGAACGGGCAGAAACAAACATTTTTAAAAATTAAAAATAAAAATTTTCCCGCTGGGGCTTGAACACAGGACTTTCCGCGTGCATGGCAGATGTGATAACCACTACACTACGAATCATATGTTATTCTGTGAAGGAACAACGCAGGTGAACGCAAGAAGCAGTGTTGCCCCCTCCCCTTTTTTTCCTTCTTTTCATCCCACTACGCTTTTCAACTGTGATCGGTTCACCCCAGTGAGGGTCATTCGTCATGCTCATTTGCACTTACTTGCTTTGGTGAATTATATATATAGATAATATAACATCATCCTTATTTTTAAAAATTGTTGTGTGTTGAAAGCGTGATAGGCAGTTTTGAGTTTACATGTACAGCAACCAGTTTTACCAACTGCTACTTTCCCATTAACTATTTCATAAACTTGGACACATGAAGATTAAATACTTTGGTGAAGACAAATGATTTAATATGCACGGGGGTGGGGACTGGCACCTTCAAGAAATGAATTTGCTAGACTTTAACTTTGAAATACCCAATAGATCCTTAATTGTGCAACCTCTCACTCACACCCCTTTTTTAACATTTTCCTAAGCCTGTTTCTCAATGGTATACTTCTAGCTAAGAACTGGTTGATTTTTAGTACAAAAGAAGATGATTGAACCCTTAGAAATAAATGAATATAGTATGTTTTAATTAAAAAAGATATGAAATTCATTCTAAATAACATAAAAATTAATTGGTGACAATAATTAATGACTTACTGATTGGCATCTGATTAATCCTATTTTCAATTAGTGTAATAATGTAATTCTTTTAAAAATTAAGTCCATAGGTTGTTTAGTTTTTTTTAAATAAATTTTTATTTTAACTTCTAATTTGCTATAAAAAAAAATTGGGGTAAAATTCTTGAAGTCAAATACATTAAGCCTAGTTTCATGAAAGTGTGTTGCAAACGATGTGCCCTCTAAAGTTCATTGGTTCATGTGCAAAGTAAATAAAACTAATGTGCAAAGTTGCACAGCATCCATTTTTTTGCAATAATTTACAAAATTTGCAGTGCTGCTGTAATTCTAAACTGCTGTGCTGTGTTGGTCAGATATCTGCGCGGTCGTGCAGCTTAAATTTAACATTGGCTGCAGGGTTAAAAAATCAAATAAAACTATAATTTTGTTTCAGCTTTCCCTAATTATAAAATACCAGCAACAAAGCCCGTCCAAGGTCGTTCCGCCACCGTTCGGTGATGTGTTGTAACTCCCCTCCAACAACCGTCTAGACCGGCATACATGTGCATCACATCAAAAATACTAACCATTACAGTTAAAATAAATAACTCGTAAAAACAGAGCTTATGACTATAAATCCCAACGCGCATAACACAAAATAAAGTCTTGGAAGAAATACTGCACCAAAAATAACTCGTTTTGAACGATCGCGTAAACTTGATATGATTGGCTGTTGGAGTCATGTGTGTTTGAGAGACCAATCGCTATAAATGACGGGACAGAACTTAGCCTTTTATTATATAGGATATCATTTTAACTTGTATTTACAGTTACTGCAGAAACAGATGTGGCAACAGCACCAAATGAATTTATTGTTTTTGAAGATTCTCTATATTTTGAGATAATTTGGCCAGAATCACTCATGTATACTTACAAACTTAAACAGGCTAAAGACTTTGGAACAAAATTTGTAAGTATGCAGTAAACTTGAGTTTGTATAACTACATGTAGTAGTCTAACCATAACTTTAAATGGTAGCAACACTAATGTAAGGGAAGAAGGTAGACTCATTATTACAAGATTATATTATATGGATCACAGTTGTGCTGTAGGTTGGCACAATTTTGTAAGTTTGTCTGAAATGGAAATTAGTCAAAGTATGGCATGGGTATCCTACAATATTAAAAAGAACAACTTTATTTATTTACAAGAGAAGCACTATTTACTTGTTCTTATATATCACTTTGTTTTAAATTCTCAGAAATGTCTTTTTTTTAAAGTTCACAATAACTTAACATCTCAGTGTCATTAGAATGGATAACTATCATAGTAATAGGCATATTACAAGTTAACAAGTCAAAGTAATAACCAGATTTCAGGCTAGCATATTATTTTCTATTCATACATGAAGGTAGGCACTTTGGCTACTGGTGAAATATTTGGCAAAATTATCTATTTGAAAAAGTGCATTAAATTTTTAATGCACATAGACATATTCATGAATAAACACCCTTTGCATATCACCACCATTAATTTAATCTTATGAATAAAGTACCCCAACTTTCACGAATGCCACACTTTCATACTAAACACTCACTCCCAGGGATTTGAAGTATCCAAACAGAAATCTAAAAGAAAACTTTTTAAAAAAAAGTCTAGTTCACTTTTCATTATAACTTCCTCTTTAAAAAAATTAATCCAGAGAACTATGCAAATCCAATGACATAGCTACCAATATTTTAAGAAATAGCTTAAATAAACACATAAGTAAAAAATGGTACACGTACCACATCCCCACATGGTTTGAGAATCTTAAATTGTGCACCTGTCTGTGGCCCTATTGACTGGATCCTTAGTCAGGGTGGATTTGCTTATATGAGGGGATCCTGGCCAAATAGTAATTAAGTGGGAGGGCTAATGTAAAATTCATTTTTTAAATAATAAATGGCCTACAATTTTCATTCTATTTTTATTCCCGTAATTTCAATTCAAAAACTATCTTAATTTTTTTTCTTATCTCACAGGACACCCTTCATCAAGGAGTTGAACTTGTATTAGCAGATCCTATTGAAGCATGCCAGGATCTTAATAACGATGTTCGAGGATTCGTTGTATTAGTTGTTAGAGGGTGTGTATTTTAGTTTTTGATTTTAATAGAACATTGGTTGTGTACCTTAGGTACTATTTATTATCTAATTTTATATTCTTGCAATATTATATTTAAATCATGTTTAACATATTTATGTGTAACTTCATAAGAAAACACCACTATAATTTTATTTTCCCTTAATCAAATTTATGCTAGAGTCTATGAATTCATTTACTTTTATGGCAGGGAATGCTCTTTTCTAACAAAAAGCAAAATAGCTGAGAAAGCAGGTGCTCTGGCAGCGATTATTACAGATAATGATGAAACAAATGATAACACAATGATAGACATGATTAATGACAGCACTGACCGAGTTGTTCGCATTCCTTCATTTTTTCTACTAGGAAAAGATGGGTGAGTTTGTGGGGGTTTTTTGGTGTAAGAAAAATTTCACTAACTTGAAAAATAGTTTCTTGATTAATTTTAGAATTCTGAGGTGTTTGATTCACAATAATTTATTCATGCTTTTTAAAAAATATTCCCACAAATTAAGTAAATCATGATATTTTGTGGAGATAAATATTTTTTGGCAAACCCAGCAGGTCAAGAACAAATGATTCACATCTATCTCACGCTACTCATGAATATTTAAAAATTATTATCATATTTTTGCTTATATAAGACTAGGCCTGTCAACGGGTACCTGGGTTCCCGAGTGGTCAAACTGCGGCCCTTCTGTGTTCACATTGCGGCTCGAGAACAATTTATAAAATTAAAACTTTCGTTTAAAATATATGCTGTGAAATGTGTAACATGAAAATGTTTAAAAAGAAATAACTGTCAACCGGAAATAAAACACATTGCGACAAACTTTTATGTATTTTGATACACCTTTTTTCTTGGAACATGAAACAAAAATCATCTAACACAAAAAGGTTTTGGTACTTTTAATTGTTCAAATAAGGAAAATAGACCACAACCCCGAGATTTCGGAAGGGCAGGAAATGACAGAAATGACCTTGGGTTTGAAATACGCCGACATTATTGAGACAAGCCAATGTTGTTTATCTAATCCCGCCCCAAGTCTCATAAAGTTTGGTTAATGACAACAGTTGTCAGCGATCAACTAGAAATAACCTGCCAGGTCATCATACGATTACCACTCTTTATCTTTGAAAGAATTTGTTTAGCAAGAAAAATCACTTCGGCACCCCTCTACTTGTTTTTACACCCCTATACTAAAGTAGTATTTGAATGTCATAATTTTTAAATCTCTTATATTAACTTCACGGCTGTCTCTTGGTCGGTCGGTCGGGCGAAAAAACAAAAGTAAAAAATGACCCACTTCCTGTGATGCTATCGAGCTGAAATTTTACACATAGACTCATGTCACCTAACAATGCATTGTATCAAAATTTCTGATCGATCGAAATGTACTGTAATTAAATTAATGAATTTTTAGTTTATCTCTATATAACTATATGTAGCCGTTTGCTACTGCTTACATCCACATGCCAGCCATCGATGACCACATCTCGTGTTTTATACCAAGTAGAGTTCACTCAGTTTTAGTCTGTAAGTGTTTGTCACGTTTGAACATTATAAATCCCTTATATATGAGACATAACTAAAAGTATTGATTGTCAAAAACTTTGTTTTTACAGGTTGTTTAATTACATCGCTGATTCATTGCATCTAAATTTGCATTCTCATAATAAACAAAGACGTACATGTATAATGTTAATAGCATGCATGACCGCAAAAATTTGAGTTGTTTTGAACGGGTAACTCGGGTACCCATTCAAATTTTTAACAGGTACCGGGGCAGCATTTTTCAACAATATTGACAGCTCTATATAAGACACATCTTTACTTAAAGAATTACATGGGTGCGTCTTTGGTAAAATATTTTTAACAAAAATCGCAAAACTGCCTTTACATCTGGCGTTTATTGTTTCTAGAATCTAGATACCTCGTACTCATCCCATCTGCTATTGGCCCTTCAGGAGATTATAAGACACAATAATTGTTTGTGATCCTGTCTCAGACCATTCGTTGATTTAAACTAAAGATGGTAATAAAGACTTGTTCACATCCAACAGGTGGTGAAACATAGGACAAATTTTCATTTTTGATAAAAGAAAGGAAACGACTTGATATGAATTTCACTATGTTGCATATAACTACGCCCTGTGCATCTTATTTGATTTTTGTTAACACAAATTATCAAAAACTAACTGATAAATAGGTGTGTCTTATGTAAAATATTTTACACAAATTGTCAAAACCTGCATCTTATAATTGGGTCTGTCTAATATGTGTGAAAATATGGTAGAGTTATTCTGAAAATAACCTCTTTTGACATAAATATATTAAACATTATCTGAATCTGTGGCTATCATTCTTCAATAATTTACACGTTATTGAAATGCAATAGGCCTACATAATAATTTATATCAATATCAGATTAATGTCAGGTCAATGATCAGACGACAGCTTAGTATTGTCAGATCAGACAGAGCACTTATCAACATCCCTATCAATCTGACAGGAAAACCTCATGTTGTTACCAGGAGACCACCGTGGACAATCTGGTGATAATATGGAAATGATAAGGAACATTTCAATATGTGCCTTATTTTATTAAAAAGAGACTTATGTTTAAGAAATTTAATATTTAACCACGTAAGTAATGGTAAGAGTCACAATGTAGTCAATATTTTAAAAAAATACTACTAATGTTGTTCTTTATCAAAGTTATTATACTAAAGGTCCCTCAATTTTATGGTTTTCTTGTTGCTGGGCTTTGATTTTGTAGCACTACTAACACAAAAATTGTGATATGGGGTTGCAATTTCTAATTGTGCATTCTTCCATCTGTTTTACTTATTGACCAGATGATCAGTTTAAAGATGAATGTGTTTCTTCTTTGCTAATTATTTGTGCCTGATGAGTTTAGTCTATGAAAAACACATAATATAATTGCATACTTTAAAATACAACTGAAATCTCTATTTTCTAAAAATTAGACATCTGTGAACACCAATTATAATAATTATATGCAAATATAAATAATTTTTATTCTACTTTGACCATGGTCACATATTTTGCTTAAATGTAACTCTATGCAAAATGCAGTGAAACCCTAATGATTTATGTTTGCCATCCTCATGTTTTTTGGAGTATAAGAAATAGTTATGTTCAACTATTTTTAATACCAACATGTCAATAAATTAGTAATTCTGGGAGAACCTGGTAGCAACTATGGGAGAACCTTGAGAAATGAACTTTAAAAAAACAAGTTGTTAAAGTCTCTTTATTTTCTAATGCCAAGCATTCCATTCTCTGTACCTAACCTTATTGTAATCTCCCCTTTTATGTAAATACATCTCAAAATCACAAGTTTTTACTTCAACAGTATTTTTAGAAGATGACAAAAGCTTCATAAATGATAACCTTTTATCTCCACTGTGCAATAAAAATCATGGATATGTTAGTATAATCACATGATTATATCAGATTATGCTTAATCGGTGCCCATAACAATGCAACATGTATCACAATATTATTTATTTAAAATTGTTTTATCCATGTAATTTAGTAGTGTGCCACTCCTCACTTACGAGACTTCACAGTATATGTGGCATCTTCATTGGCGATTAACGAGATTATTTAAATCGCTTTTCTCCCTACTTGCCTTTGAAAAATAAAAGCATTTTACCTCAAACTTTATCCATGTTTTATCAAGATGTTATTAAGAGCTGAAATTTGTAATTCATACAGCCATCGTCCAGAAAATATTTTGGATTTTTACACTAGTAGTTCACTAGTTTAATAAATTTTCATAAACATATTAAAATGTTTATTGAGTACCTATGGCTGCTGTTCAGAAGAGCTCAGCTGACATACTTAACTTGATAAACAGCTACTAAAAGATTGATTATGTTTCCCAAATGTAGTTTGAAATTATTGGTTTCAATCCTATTTTAGTCTTATTAGTGCTCTATATAAAAACTACGATATAGAATACAAACCATAACACCAATCTGATTGATGAGTAACATTTTCTCTGCTATTTCCTAGTAAAGACATCTGCTAATCAATAAATGCATTATATATATTGGGTGGAGGGGGCATACATGACCTTCAGTGAATTGAATTGTTTTTTGGAAAATGTAAAAATTGTGAATGATTAACAGTCTTTGATAATTAATAATGGCAGCATACATGAACGTGTCAATTTTTTAGAATCAGTAAATTATAACACAACCTATGTAAGTTTCTCTTTAAAAATATCAAGCAGGCTTATTAAAAAATATAATTTCTCTATGGTTCTCTGCACAAGCAGCTGGCTACACCTAAAATATTACCCAGTCCCCAGAAGTTGAAAAGTTTGTTTTTTTTTAAAAGAAGTTTAATGATGATCTAAGTTCCACAAATCACATTGCCTAATCATTTAATTTATCACTTAGCGAGGTGAAAGCTATGGTTGATTAAATTGTTTAAAATATGGAAAATGAAGTTTCATTTAGCCTTAATTCAAACCCTCAGGGGAAAAAAAAGACATTCCTAAAATATGCCTACTTTTCAACATCTTTTTTATTATGTAAATTATAAGTACATAAAAATTCAAAGCAAGCACAGCTTTCTGAAAACGATTAACTTTAATCTATGTAATACATAAACGTTTTCTGACTTTTCAGGGCTTATCAACATAGTGGTTATATTTTAGGTTAACTATGCCAGTGGTCTCTAGGCTTATGGTGGTATATGTCATTACATTAAATTCATGTACCATGCATTTAATGGACTTTCCCAAATGCAATTATTTTAAGAACCTTAACAGCTAGACAGAATACTTAAGAAAGTTCAAAAGAGAACAGTTACTTCTGTTTTGCTATAGTGGGAAAGAGTCTCACGAACTTAAAAGTTAGAGCTGCACTATGCAATGTGTGAAAATAGTATAAACAGAAAATTTTATTGATATTTATTATATAGTGTGTCTTTACCTCATTTCTCAATTAGTATAATCTTTTATTATCAATGGCATTGTTCTGTGTTTTAAACTCCTTGTAAAATAATTTATTATTACATGTACTAACTGTTGATTCTAAAATGAAAACTATGCTGCAACATATTTTTATCCATTGTTTAAGAGAATTGAGATAATGTAAGGCAGAAACTTAATTTCAACTGAAAGAGTATTAACGTACCATACTATATATGTATATATTTCCTACAACAATCTTGCCTTATTTTATTATTATTTTAATTCAATTAAGAATTGATTTTTATGAGGTTCATTGTTATAAGGTTGCATGAAATCCCTACATGTGAAAAATCTCCATATTATAATATTTTTCAATAGGTGCACTGATTCAACAATTTAAATTCTTCAGAAGAAAAGAATGGATTCCACATTACTTTAATTAAAAATTACTAGGTACATAAGTTTTTCTTTTAATTGATAATGCTGTAAGTTTTAAAGATTTTCGAGTTTAAGACAATAGAAATAAATGAGTTGTTTGATGACTGATTTTTATAAAACTTATCTGTTAACAATCTTCTGTCATTTAAAACTAAATCCAAACCATACACTTAGCTTTCCATTAAAATAAAGATACAAATGACATCAAAGTGTACACAATTTATTCATGATGCTCACACCTTCCTTAGTGTCTGCCTCTCACACTGACTCACCAGAATACTTTGGAACTTACAATGGATAAACCCTAAAAAGAGTACACCCTTCCTTGTTTATTACTTCTTACGGAGAGCACTCTTCCATGATGACAATGTTACTTTGCGACTGAAGAACATTGGTAATTAGTAAATATATACACATATCACTGTAAAATTTTCACAATGCAATGAAATTAACACCTGCGTTCAATGAAAGGAAATAGGAGGTTCAGCAAATAATAAGCGTGGCTAATAGTTATATTTACACACACAAAATAAACGTTTTTTCTCAATACAAAAGCATTTTAGTTTTCCCAATTTAAGTTATCAAATCAAAGTGGCTTAGCTGAGGAAAAAGAAAGCGAGACAAAAACTTTGATTTGAAAAGTTATGTATAGAAAATCTGACTACTTTTAAAAAAACTAAGTAATTATTTTATAAATATGGCTTATTTTAAAGATTGTTAAGCATGAATTGAAGGAAAAGAAAATGAACACTACTGTTTCATCTACTATAAATTAAATACTTCTGCCATGTTTGAGATATTTTTATTTCTATAAAACAAATTTTCTTACCATCACATAAGCTTCTGAAACTCTTCAGAAACAAAGAAAATGGTGAAACATTGAAAAATTTATTTGCATAAAGTGTGTGAAACCCTCATTTAAAATGATAGATCATAATAAATAGTGCTAAGATTACATTAAACAGATTGACTGACCTAAGATTGTCAACCTGACATTGGCATTAGCAGGACACATCATAAAACATTATGGCAAAAGTTTTTAATTAAAACGTCAAAAACTAATAAATATGTCTGGTAATGATTATAATGGTGCATACCTAGTGAGTTCATAACAAAACCAATTCAAGTACTGAATGCTTTGTAATTAAATTGAATTTAATATTTTATGGGATAATCCCAAAAATTAACGAGGCCTTTCAATAATACTTATTATCTAGACTCTAGTAGTAGTTTTAGTTGTATTAATTTTATCTACTTAGTGTGTATTTGATAACTTCAATTGGTTTTTAATTTTGTTGAAACAAAAATAAACAACAATTACAAAAGAAACCTTTCAAGTGAAACTTATAAGCTGTTTTCCTTCATGTTGGGAGTACAAAGGAAAACCAATAGAGCTAAGTTACAATATCACAGTTTCATTGAAAATTGAAACACCAAACACAAAGATTATTTCTCTTCTGCTCTATTTGTTCTCCCATTCATAGATGAGACAAAACAGCCACATATTTGAAAGCTTTAAGTATTAACAATTACATGTATAATAAACTAGCTTTCACTTCAAACAATATCTCCAACAGTTAATACATAAGAAAAAAAAAGAAATGGGAGGATTTAAAAAAAGAAATTAGAAGAAAATTGAATTACTTTTTATCTGGGATGCTCTTGTTAAGTTCAGAACAAAAACATTCACTTTTTTTCTAAACTTTATTCACAAAAATAAAATTTATTAGAAGCCGCCAATGGCAATAGAAAAATCTTGTTACAGAAGGAATTGGATGTTTAATTATTTTATTCATATTACTGAAATAATTTATCGATGGCAGAATTAATCCTCTAAGCTTAGTAAATAGCTAGAAAGATATGAAAGTCCTCAAGCGTCTAATATGGAGGTTAGTGAGGGGGTGGGTCTGTATCAGAAGCTCCCCTCTGTGGTGGCATGTGTTTGAGCATGCTCCTTTTTGCAGTTGCCGGATTTAAGCTTCTTTCTCTACCCCCATGGGGAGTAGATGAAGCCCTGCTTTGCATCATATTAACCCCACCAGATGAACCTAAATTTGGACCATGCACTGCCACTGAATTTGGAACGGTGATAGGACTACACACTTGGCGTGCAGTGGCAGCATTACTCACATGACCCCAAGAACTTTCCCTGTAAGTGCCAGCAGACACAGGTCTGGCCCCATAACTCCCTGGCACTTTATCTACTGCCCCTCCCACAGCTTTGTCCACAGTTTTGGTGCTGCGGTGTTTACTGTGTGACTCATTTGTATTTCTGTTCTCCTTTTGAACTGGTGAAGACTCCTGCTCCACATCAGATTCTGGAGAGCGAAGAGCCTCCAATATGGAACTTGGATCCTCTCCATCACCCTCTGTTATCAAGCTGAGTTGCTCTGTCAATGTTGCCAGAAGTAATTCCTGTACAAATACGTTACGCTGAGATATGTCACTCTCTCCACCATTAGCTCCAAGATCACATCCTGCAGTCTCAGCACATAACCTATAATTAATAATAAAATTAACAAACTATATACACTCTAGACAAGCTCATCTTTGATCGATCGATTTTAAATTTTCAGGCCAATAAAAAGAAAAGTAAGTTGGACTTCTAAGTTTGACATTAATATGTTTTTATTTTCATCACCTAATCTTCTAAGTGAATGTCCTGTCTCAATTATAAACTACTGTCCCTCAATAGTTTTTTTCCACACAAGACAAAAAGTAAAACATTAAGCTCTTAACACAATTAATAAAAAAAAATTTTCATATCAATTTTGCTTTTAAAAAATCCTGGTTCTTTAAATGCTTACTTTGTAAGAAGAAACTGTGAATCTGTTTTGGTAGCTGTGGTTGGGATGCTAGCAGGTTCTGGCTGTGCAGGAACGGTATTATTTGTGGCTGGTGGTTTACTAGCTTCTGTTTGTCTTCGCGGTAAACGTTCTAACTGTTGCCTAGAACATCGTAAATTAGCACATTGAAAATAAAGAGTAAATAAATTATTACACATCCAATTACATCAAAATATGATATCAAAAGAATTTAAAATCTTTTTATAAACGCTAGAGCAGGCTAAAATCAGCCAATAAGGGTTAATACAAATCATAGTCCAGTCTCTTTGTCCTTGTAAAAAACTATGAGGATCACCCACCTCTAAAATTTACCAGTATTTTAGCACTTCCAACTATTTAGTCTGAATTTTAGACAAGCAAAAACCAGTTATAAACTACATTTGCCTTACAATTGGATGATATTTAAAAGATAATTTAAATAAAAATAAACAACAAATGTGTGTGAATCCTCCTGAATAAATACCTGCCCAATACTGACTGCTAAATGGAAGAGAGATCATATCCAACTCCCAATTTTACAAGGTTGTAATTAAATACATTTTAATTTATCACTGTTCACTTTTTTTAGTTAACAATTTTTTTGGTAAATTTGCTGAGTTGACATACATAGCACAAGAGAGCTTAATGCCAGTGGTGGTGTCATCAAAGCGTCTTTGATGCCATCAATGGACGTGAAGGGTGAATGTTTCTAATTTTTTTATTCTCTTATTGGTTCTGAGAATTTATTTGACAAATACCACATTTCCGCTAATGGGAAGTTAGCCTGACTAAAAGGTTAACAGGTCCTCAAAAATTAAAAACCTGAATAAATATTTTAAAACAGGAGTATGTGTATCAACCATGAATTTTTCAAATTTGCTTTTATTTTATATGCAAATACATGTTAGAATTTATCTTTATAATTTCTAAATAGATGAATGCTAGCCATCTTAATTTTATAACATATATGAACGGCACAGAAATATTTACATACTTAGTCACTGACCTAGTGGACTGTAACTGCATTTCCAGCTGTTGTAATTGGGAAGAAACACTTTGTGCTGCTGCAGCACGGCTACGTACACTTGACAACTGTGATAACAGCTCTGTAAAATAAGTTAGGAGTTCATATTTTATTTATTATATTGCAATTAAATAATGTCATAAAGAAAATGACTACCGTATATACTCGTTCGCAAGCTGACCTTTTTTTGACAAAATCTAAGGGGAAAAGTTGAGGGGTCGGCTTATGAGCGGGTCATTAACGTATTTCTGCATGGATATTGAATATCGGTGTTGTTATTGTAGATCATCAAGGTCCTTTTCTACTTTCTACAAGATTCAACTGCTCTACCAGAAGCTATAATATATTATTAAACACCTGCACTTGCCTTATTTAATCATTTTATTTATTTTTTTGAACGTTTTAATAAATTGTTTTACAAATTTTGTTTTCAACAACGAATTTTAATGTATGTGCTTTCGTCACTGTTTACCAAAGAATTTCTTTTTTAAATACCGGTAACTCTTGCCTAAGAAAGAGCACAAAGACAAAGATAGGCAGTACAAAGTAAACAATCATAATGACCGATTTAGCTTGTAGTTTTAAAAAAAATTGTACCATTTTGTTTAAGCTGTCCTATTATTTTTGGGGGGGTGGGCTTGCGAGCGGGTTATACACTTTTAATACTTTTCTCTTCCAAAAGTGTGTGTCGGCTTATGGACAAACAGGCTATAGAATGAGTTTATACGGTATTTATCTAGAGCTTCAAACTTGTTATAAATTCATTTATAACAAATGAAAGACTTTAAGATGAATAGTAAGGTTGATTATGGCTAACCGATTAACCGGTCCTGTTTAATTTGGGACACTTAAATGTAACTTCAATTAGCGTATCACCTGTAGTTAATTTTTTGGTGGGTCAAATCTTAAAATAAACATTAAATTTCAATTTCAAGAAATATAAAACCGAACAAATGAAATATAATGTGGAATTTTTAAAAATTCCTGTCTCCTCAAGTTGGCATTACAATTTTTTCTTTTGTGTGTAGAATTCACTGAGTCGACGGGCACATCGCGCAAGAGATGTAATGCAGGGTGGAACAGAGTGTTGCTAAATTTGTTACAGTCTCTTGTGGGTTTTATGTACAAAGGAAAAGTACCTCACTACTGCTAACCAAAGGTCTACCAGACTTTTTTTTTATAACAGTTAACTGATCCTAAGAAACAAGCAGCCTTAAGATGCTTAAAAACAACCATTAAATTTCCATTTGACGATTGAAAAATAATATGCCATTTAAAAATATATATTAAAAAATTCACTCATCACTTTTTACTCCTTTGGCTTACTTTTTTTAATTCGCCAAGTCGACTGGCACTGCACTAAAGAAGTGAACAAAAGCGGGTGTGACACCAAAGAACATTTGATGTCACTTTCAGACAATGTGAGGAAAGCAGTGCTAAATTTGATACATTCTCTTGTTAGTTCTTAGAAGTTTAATTATACCTCGCTATCCAAAGGTTAACTGGTCCTTTTTTAAATAATTTTTAGCCAGTCTTCAAAAACAAGCTGACTTATAAACCTTAATGAAAAGTATACATATGTGCATGATTACAATTCAAATGTGAACATATATACAAGTGGGTTGTGGTTTAAAAGAGGAACAAACCTGCTATGGGATCCATATTTTCACGACTACTGGGTGAAAGACCAGTCAATGTTGATGCACCTGAACCAAAATGTTGCATGTTGGCACGGCGGGTCCTTGAGCCACCAACGCCTCGGCCAGGATGTGGAATTCGTCGAACATGGCGAAGTCCAGGAGGTTCATCGTTCATAAAATTAAGGATTTAACATGAATTTTAACTATTTATACAATTTTAAGGAGAAAATCCATATAACTAACACTTGAGATTAGCGTTCCTTCTTCAAAATGAGACATAATTTTAGTTGAACGCCCTAAAAAATAATTGAAACCTACAAAAACTCCAAATATGATCATTGTGTTACAAATATATAACTAGATAAAATATAATTATAAGGATATGAAATCTCTGGGTGTCCTATGCTCAACAGTCAAATGAGATGCAAAGTCATCTGTCACATGATTTGGGTCACCTCCAGGTAAAGAAGCACAGATAGGACATACCTATTTTTTAAAATGAGAAACAAGCAATAATGTTTTTAAAAATATGTCGCATTTTAAGCAAAATACATGGACATAACTAAAATATTTATCTATGGACTTACCTGAACTAAGTCAACCAAATTAGCTCTGAAAACACTAGTTTTGATGGTCATTCACCTAATGCCTCTTGTTCAAAATTTATCATTTTAAAGTAATTGCACACCCAGATAGGCCAACAACAAGTAGAGTGAGGCCCAAGGTGTAAGATGAGATGAGGGGAAAAGAACAGACTAACCTGGCAGACAATTAATTTTTGACTTTTTTAAACATCTTATAGAATGTAATTATAAGATCTTAGCTTCTGCGTAATTTTACTTAATACCTGAAATTTTTACATGATCATAGTAATAGCTAAGCTTTAATTTATTATATTTTGGTAAATATGTTTACAGGGAAGGGGGAGTTGTTTTTGTTCCACTCACTCATTGAATTCATCTAACATAAGCCCAGTGTATAATGTTACTGAGGTACTTAATTTGACACTGTACTAATGGATGAGCTAAGGAAATTTCTATTTTATGTTTCATAATCAAGAGTAGCTTTAACTAATTGTAGGAGTGTAAAAAGCAGAAGATTTTGTAGGCTACTGTGATAGCCCAAGAGCTATTAAGGGGCTATGTCCTAAATGTATTAAACATTCTGAAAAAAATATTTTTTTTAAATAAAAGGCACTTCCAACTGTTAAAGAAGGATATTCTGAAAAATTAAAAAATGCCATTTTTATGACCTTTTTCAAGTTTAAATTTGGATATGGTGTGTTGCATTTTTGTTCATTTCAAAAAAAGTTAAAAATTCATACCACTTCAGCAGAGGTATCTGCATGATCTGCTGAAACATGCTCATGGAGGCTTGATTCTGAAAAACCCATCTTAGAACAATGTGGGCAAGTGTAAGACTGAGGCTGCTCAGCTGTCAAGGCTTCACCACCATAATACACATCTGTTTCAATTAAACAAAGATTGATTTAGAAATTGTTAAAACATATTATTAAATAGATATGAACATTTACATTTGAGCAATATTTGAACTAACTTTGAAATTTTATATCATTATAATTACAGAAGAAGAAAAAAATATTAACTAAAATGAAAAAAAGAATGCGCATAATACAAGACATGGTAAAGAAAATGAGCCTGTTAACTCATTAGCTCCTGGGGGATACGGTGGTCGAAGTGGCAGCGCGCTCGACTGGCGTACCGACGGTCACGGGTTCGAATCCATGGAAAACCATGTATTTGCTCCCGGGGCCTAGGGCGTCCCCGAGTCCACCCAGCTTCGAGTGGGTACCTAACGCATAGTTAGGGAAAATAAAAGGCGGCTGGGTAATGCGTGGAACCCTTATAGCCGTGGCATGTGAACGCTGCATCACTTGCCTAAATCAACTGCTGCCTTGCAGATGGTCTTGGCTGACCAAAGGCTATGGAAGCACATCCAGAAAAAACAGCAGGCTGAAGTCGGAGACCACGGGCCATTTGGCGCAAAACTCGTCGGCACGCAATACTCAAATTGAGAACGAAGAAGAAGAAGAAGAATTAGCTCCTGATGCAACTAAATGCGTCCTTATAGAGGTCCGTACGGATGCGCCCAAATGCGTCTGATTGCCTCGCTTTCCTCGAGACTTCTGGCTATTGTGCGATTGTACGAGATTTCAGTAAAAATTACAGGATGTTTTTATCCAGTTTCACTTTCGATCCATGTTTGAATTAGTTTGACCCGTCTATATGGCGTATGTATTCACCCAAGGTGCCGAAAATTGCGCTATCGGACTTTAATCGTCCTTATTTCGCAGTGCATGTTATATTATTATTAAACTTAATTAATTTCTTGATGCATTAATCATTTTATTTTTTAAGATAAACGAATATCTTTAGAAAATAAAAGCATTTTTCTAATGGAATCAAAAGCTTTACGAAGTTGCTTCTCTTTTGTCCGGAATATGAAATAGATTCGGAAGTAGCCCTTCAGGAGCTATTGAGTTAATTTTCAGAAGCGAACTTTCACTAAATAGCAGATACGAAACTTCACATTTACCAGTTATTTTTGTAATTGTGAACTGTAAAACATATATTTAAATGAAAAGTTTACTTATATGCCTTTCTGATTCAAATAACTAAAATAAATAAATTACAGTCGAAACCGGTTAAGTCGACGTCGTTGGGGTATGAAAAATGGCATCGAGATAACCGATGATCGAGTTAAAACGAAAACCAATATGGTGGCAAAATATTAACATGCGCTTGAAATTTCTTTATTTATATACGTGTTGTGCGTTAATTAATGATGGGACGATTAATCAGAATCGTATCGGAATATAAGAAATATCAATATAATGTTAAATTATGTGATATATTATATTATGCGAAATGGAACGTCCTTGCTAGTATGATTTATGTAAATGAATTAGTGACTCGGCTCTAGTTCACTAGTTCTAGTTCATTTGCTCGTTCGTCCTTGAACTTTATTATTTCATGCTATTTACTACTAATACTAATGATGTAATTATAATTAAAGTCATAATCTTAGTGTAAGTTTATTACTAACAAATACCAAGGCATTTATTTGTATAAGGACCTAGGAAAACAATCAATATTCAAATAAATATATTTGTTAATAATTGACTACTATTATGCTAGGACTAGTGTTTACCGTAGTTACGACTATCGAACGACCGCTTACACTAATCTTTAAAAATGTTTAGGCTTATTTATTTAAGTTCTTCGGAATTTAAATAATTTATTCAGATGCAACTTCAATATATCTATATATATATATATCTATATATATATATATATATGCCGAAGTAAAGGACTTTGATTACGTCTCTGTCATGTTTCGATTCCATTTACGGTAATAAAAAAAAAGTTACCAGTTTATAATTGTCTGCGAATGCGTTTAAAGGTCAAAGTTTTCGCCTCGCGTCATCCCATGGCGCGTGTCAAGCGTTTGTAATGCCCGTCGAATCAGCGAATAAAAAAAAATTAAAATATCAATATGGTAATTTTGATGCTTTTGACGTGCAGGATATCTGTTACTATCAGAATGCTCTCGAATTTCCTCAGTCAATCAAACTTGTAATATAAATAAAACTATTGCGGCCTTGACCGTTGATCACAGCACACTGTGGGCTGTCTGTTAGACCTCGGCCGGCAACTTAGTCTAAGCGAATTTTTTTTAAAAATCATTCGTTATCAGAATTCTATTACCTACAAAAGTGATGACGTGTATATTAATAATATTATATACATGTACTGGAATATTAAGAAAATGATTTGATTTCATCGTCACGCGCGTGTTAGTATCACAGTCACGTATCTTACTGGTAACAAAGCAACAACAAACTTTTACTTTTAAAAATAATTATTTTTTATTTAATTAAAAAATAAAATTAAAATAAAAACCACCGTCGATTCTCGATACAAACCTATATTTTCATTTCTAAAGATATTCGTTTATCTTAAAAAATAAAATGATTAATGCATCAGAAAATGAATTAAGTTTAATAATAATATAACATGCACTGCGAAATAATGACGGATTAAATACCGCTAACGCCGATTTACGGGCACCTCGGACCTCGGGTGAATACATCCAATACACACATGGATCGAGGGTGAAAGAAGATAATAACAACCAGTAATTTTTATTGAAATCTTGTAGAATCACACAATAGCCGGAAGTCTCGAAGAAAGCGAGAAAATGATTTGATTTCATCGTCACGCGCGTTAGTGTCACAATCACGTATCTTACTGGTAACAAAGCAACAACAAACTTTTACTTTTAAAAGAATAATAATTTTTTTATTTAATTAAATAAAAACCACCGTCGATTCTCGATACAAACCTATATTTTCATTTCTAAAGATATTCGTTTATCTTAAAAAATAAAATGATTAATGCATCAGAAAATGAATTAAGTTTAATAATAATATAACATGCACTGCGAAATAATGACGGATTAAATACCGCTAACGCCGATTTACGGGCACCTCGGACCTCGGGTGAATACATCCAATACACACATGGATCGAAAGTGAAAGAAGATAATAACAACCAGTAATTTTTATTGAAATCTCGTAGAATCACACAATAGCCGGATGTCTCGAAGAAAGCGAGATGTCAACACTGTTTTGAACTAAAAATACCAGAGTGCATTGCTAGGCTCGAGCTAACCAACGTTAAGTTGCAAATTTGGCCCTCTTTTGTGCTCGAGGTATTAGGTTTCGGCGACTTAGAAAAATCGAATTAGCCGATGAGAAAATGCTAAGACAAAGAGAGAATTTGGCGGTTCCAATAAAAAACGTCGAGTTAGTGGGGTGGTCGAGCTAACCGAGCTTGAGGTAAGTGGGTTCAACTGTAATTAAATAATTCAGTTGCCGTTCAATGACTATGATACAACCATTTATGACAATGCCATGATTATGACATCCAGTCAGTACTTACATAAACAAGAATATTTTATTAGCATGATTCTTCTTACCAAAGTCAGCTCTTGTAAGAATACATTGCATGGGATGATCTGTTGTGTGCCTAGTTGTAGTTGCACCAGCATCATAACAAGTCGAGCAGAGGTCATAGTCATAACATATTAAGCACTTGTATCTTTTGCCACGAAAATTTCCTTTCATGCAAGAATCACAGCTCACACCTAGTGAAAGTTAAATATAAATAGATATTTAAAAAATAAATGTAAGCTTCATAAAAATTTATATTGAAGGAACATAAAAATATATTTACTAAGCGAGAGACAATACTGAGCTCCAAATATACTACAATGAGCTACAGAAAACATATATAAATTTAAAATTTCATATAAATCAGTGTATGTGTATAAGCCAAATTCACCAAATTGAAATTTCAGTCTTCCCACTATAAGAAGAAAATTTAAAATCCAATAATTATTAAACACACCAAACTTCAATGGTTGCATAATCAAACCTCAGTAGTAATTATTATCAAAGCAAACCTGAAAATTAGGAGTTACTGAACTGAATCAAAAACAAACTAAAGTTGAAAACAAAGCCAAACTTCTAAAAGAGGGTTAGATTTCAAACTCCAGCTAAATGTACAAGTAAAGATCTGAACCCTTGACAATGGACATCTTTACTAAAGATGCCTAAGTTGATCTTGACAGCCCTTTCCCATTTTGTGCTATAATCGCTCACAATGGCTTGTTTTCACTTTGTTGCACAAAAAAGGTAAACATTAGTTGCCCCCATTCCCACTCATTGGCAACTTAAAATGAACTCAATGATTGGTGATATGGATATGGAGCGCCATCTGTTAATTATTAACATAGTTTAGCAGCTTTTATAAGTGAAAATATGTTGCATCGCGACATTTAATTCTGTTATAATTGTATTTGTTTGAAAAACTGTTCAATATTCATAAGTAAGAGTTCAACAAATATAATCTTTAAGTAAATATAATAAGACTTTAACAACAATTTCATGAACTACCTATTGCCAATTGAATGTTAAATGGCTTCCACTTTAAGGTAATTTAGGAGTTAACTGCATTTGATAAGATTTTTTTTTAATGCAGCAACTGTTTTCATATCCAAGCTCTTAATAACTGGAGAAAAATAAGTTTTTAAAAAAACAACATGTTAATATTGTCACTAAAAGTCGCTAATAGTAAATAATAAGCTGTTGTTTTTTTTGTTTTTTTTTGTTGGTGCTTGAGCAATATTTAAGATGCCTTGTGTATATATATATATACTAGAAATATACCCACACTTTGTAGCGGGAGTGTGGTGACCCTTTATCCCAGTATTACATCTAGTTGCTGGTTATTACAATTTTTATTTGCCAAGTTAAATTTCAGATTCATCTATTAGTTAAAATCTTATGAGAAACAGAGATATGCCATTTTACCGCATGAGTTGTTTTCACTTAATGCAGTGCCTTTTAACATTACCTTACTATTTAAAAGATATGATTTATTAAATGAATCTCGACGACCATAATAACTAAATTTACTATTTCATTCCCACTTGTACAAAATAAACATAACTTATAGGTTTTCTGAAAGAGCTCTACCACCCTCGTCACTCAAAAATTTCATATATAATTACGAAACTGCATCGTATCTCAATTGTAAGTAATATAATATTTGTAACCGCGTTTATGAGATAAAGAACATGTGGCACTATCCCTTAAAAAGGCAAAAGCTACATAACTCATAGCTCAAATAAACAAAATTATAAATGTACTTTCTAAAATACTTTTTAAAAAAAACAAAAGCAGTCGTAATAAAATGATATAAAAAATGTGCATACCATATTTAGACAATAAAATATTATAGAAAGCTGGCCGCATAAAATAAAGTCTTGTTATAAAGTAAATGTACTGGACCAAAATAACTCTTCCTTTTGATGTATTCCTAGAAGTAGTAGCAGGGAAATAATATTTAACATTTTTTATGTCTCTATATTTTACAATTTATATTTACGGTTTTTATGCAATGTGTATAATTTCAAAAAAGAATCTTTTTTTTTGTTCCCTATTTCTGATAAGGCAACATATTTTGTAAATTATATTCAATGCACACACACACCAGATTTTCTATCTGAAAAAAAAAGAAAAAAAAAGAAAAAAATTCAACCGTCTGTTAATAAGCGCATCTGAAAAATGATTAAAAAGCAATTTTAGAAATGGCATATGCTATTCCGACTACAAAGGAATGAACATAACATGTTCAATTCGCAATTCATATTAATTAAGCGTTTTCAGGAACACTATTAAATTTAGTCAACTTCTGTTAATGCGTTCGGTAGCGAAATTTTATAATGTATAGGGTATATAAAGCTTATGTAAACTGTTTTAAAGTGTAAGTTTATTTGACATAGGCCATCGCTTTCAACATAAAATAAACTCGCTACATCTATGGTTTTTAATTAAATGTCGAGTTATGAATTATATTTTAAAAAATCACAATTTCATTCACACATGTAAAATATTAATACAATGCATCGTGAATATATATATGTAATATAATATAAAGCTCAGTTGATGTTTGTATGTTTGCTTGTTTGTATCCATTTAAAAAAAGCCCACTGCTTTGTTGACATTTTTCCAAAAGATCACTGCCACTGTCGTCACTAAAGAAGCTCTTATATATTTACGACACTGCATCGTAACACAATTGTAATTAATACAATATTTGCAACAGCGTCTATGAGATAAAGATAATATGGCACTACCCCCCTCAAAGGCAAAATCTACTTAACCTATAGCGCCAATAAATGAAATTATAAATGTTATATGTGAAATGTACTTTCTAAAATACTTGAAAGAAACTAAAGCAGTCGTTTTAAAAAGAATTCAAGAAATGTGCTCACCGTATTTAGACAATAATAATAAATGGTTATAGAAATATTCTGGCTTAAAAAAGTCTGCTCATAACAACTGGATCAAAAATAACTTTACTTTTGTAATATATTTATAGTTGCTATAACATGGAAATAATATTTGAATTGTTAGATATTTGTGTCTACATTAACGATTTAAATTTATGGCTTTATGCAATTGGTATATCATAAAGGAATGAAATTCTTTTTTGAGTCACTTTCATGGCCCAACAACAGATTTTGTTTCTAAAAAATAAACAAATTAGGCAATATTCCTAATTTTAAAAAAACAAACAAAACAAATCAAATTTATGTTAAGAAACGCATGCGAAACCATGACAATAATTGATTTTTAAAATTGCTTATGTTAATCCAACTACAAAGGAATGAACATAACATATTCAATTCGCAATACAAAATAATTAAGCATTTTCAGGATCACTTTATTTAGTTTAATCTACTTATGTTAATAGGTCCGGTAGCCTAAGTTTAAATAGTATCAGTGTATAGCTTATGTAAAAGACAAACAAAATATAAATGTTATAATAATAGGACACAGCTAAATTTAAGATGCGTACACGAAAATGTGTGATGCGTACACGAAAATGTGCGCACAGTAATCAGGCAATAAAAGATTTTAGAACGCGCACCGCTAAAAATGTAGCCTTGAAAAAAAATACGGACACAATTATTACAGAAATAGGTTTTTTTATTAAATGTCGAGTTATGGAACGGAAAATAATTAAAACCAAATTTGCAATTAAATTTCAACGTGTAAACAATTAAACCTAATGCATCGTGTGGCAGTTGTAATTAAATATGTTTACGTGTCTATCTAATATATAGAAAGTACCATTAAAAAAAGACAATGCTTTGTACTGCACAGCTCAAATTAAGAAGCGTACACGAAAATGTGCGCACCGTAATTAGACAATATATTATTTTATGAAAGCGCAACGCTGAAAATAAAGTATTGCGGAAAATAAAAACTGCACCAAAAATAAGTCGCTTTGAACGGAATTTGAACGCCCGCGTAAAGTTGTTCAATATAGAAATGAGGTTAAATTTTTCATTTTTTGTCTCTGCATTTTCTAATTTTTTAATTTACGGCTTTTAGGCATAAGGGACAATTAGAATTTATTAGAAAAACTATCTTAAAACCATCTGCAGGTTAAAAGGAACCGTCCTACCAAATTTGGTCCACGTCCGTCATTTCGTTTTTCCGTGGCTGTGTAACAAAAAGTCGAAAAGTGAAACATACAAACATACATTAGACACAGATACAAACACCAACTGAGCTTTATATATTAGATATATATACTGTCCTTAGTTGGAATATTCTTCATTGTGAGTATGAATATATATAATGAAATCATAACACATTTAATTTATAAAGAAAGATATGTCCTAAATATTCTCTTGCTCACTTCATTTGAACACAATCCTTTAATAATGTAAATAAATGAGAACTAAATCTATGTAGAGCATATCTATTGGAAATGTCTGAACAGACTATGAGCAGACTGTAAATCGGGGAAGGCCCGAGGGCGATGAATCAGATCTAGGCAATGATGTTGTTATGCAGGCCTGCCAACCCTCCCGATTTTAATCGGAATTATACAGATTTTTTACCCATGCTTACGCAATTCCGATAAGACCCTTAATCTTCAGATTTTCCGGGAAAAAAAATAATTCACCCTTCAAAAATCAAATGCAAAAAATTATAATAAGAAAAACCCGTAAAAAACCAAGTTTTTTACTATAAATCCTTTATGTACGAGAAGTAACTAAAAGAATGTTCATTATAATACGCAGCGCCAGACCATCCAGAAATACAAAATTGCAGTTGAGTCGTAAAACATGTTTAATATAATGCGCACCGATCAGAAATATGTTTATAAAAAGAGCTGTCAATAAAATACGCACCTTGTTGCGCGACAGAAAGGTTGTTCAATATAATACGCACCGCGACACTCTATCTCAAAAAATAGCATGATACATAGGAATAAATAAAATAATCTAAAAAATCAATAATTTAATTACGGTACATGCGATCGATCTGAAATTTTGATACATTGTTTTTATCATCGGTACGAAACTGCCTGCAAAATTCAGCTCGCTATCTTGCGAGCAAGTGGGTTAAAAATCGATCAAAAGTTTTGGCGACAAGCAAGCAAGCAAGCAAGGTCCGCCGCAGACACCACGAGTTAATATAAAGGATTTAAAAAGAAAAGCTAACAATGGAGGTGATGCATTTCGAAAATGAAAATGCCACTTCCTAGGGTTTTTTTTTCTGTACTTCCGTTATCCAAGCGAACCGCCATCTCTAACTATTTCTTCGTTGACCATCCGATCGTACATTATTCCTTTTATCAGCCTAATAGCTGTTCTGTGACTTTAGGATACATTTTTAAGGAAAGCTGCTAAAAACGGGTTTCAAGTGACTGAGCTTCAGAGTGTTAGCATTAGTACTAAGACTAGTCTAACTAAAGAAATAAAGAAAAGTCGTCATTCGGACATTCGTTTTCGAAACAGTATCAGTATTTGGAAAAACCTAATTATCTTTTATCTTGTTCAATAACAATATAAATAGTTTAATTCAAAATTTACAACTACTGATAAATTAGTAAAGTAAAAGTAGTGAATCTACATCTGTTAACAATTACTTTGTTGAAGGAATAGGAAATTCAGTTATGAGATCGAAAGTTTTATTTACCACCCTACTTTTTGGAAGAAATAAATATTTTTCTAATACCTATCTTTTCAATGCCAGAGTCAAAGAAATGTTTCCAGAAAAATTACAATGAAACAAGGGCAATCATTAATTCAGATGACTGATACTCTTTCTAAAGTTTCTAACTAAAAACTCATATTTAACTAAAAGCAAAGTTAACTCCAATTGACGAAAGAACTGTTTGACAAGTTCAAAAAGGCAACAAGGGAAATGCTGGAAAGCAGAACTCACTGCAGCCTCTGTTCATATGTGAAAAACATGGTTATTCTCTCGTGTATTTGAATGCAATGTAAACATTTCCAGTATTCTGTGGTGTTCTGTAGACACTTAAAATTAAAAGATAATGGATTTAACTAATTACTTTATATTTATTTAGTATGTAGTTCTTAAACTAGCGCCGTGGGGTGCCGCGACGCCGCGCGTGGACCCCTATACAGATTTTTTTTCTTGGAAGGTTGGCAGGTCTGTGTTATGTTAGTTTTATGAACCTGTTACTTGTCATAGTACAAGTAGTAGTAGAAGAACTAGACCTGTTTTTGGTAGTAAAATAGTGAAATATTGTAATATCATTAACAATTAAAAATAAAAACTTGGACTAGAACTTTTGACTAGAAAAAGTAGTAAAGAGTAATTAGTTGTTTAGCATTAGTATGAGTAATTTATAAGACAAGAATTTTTTTTAAAATAAATGATGGTACACTTTTGGCCTACAGTACAGCAAATAAAAATACTATGCCTAGCCTAGTCGCCCGAGATCTTACTTTCACAGAGTTGACAGAGTGACTATGAATTAGCCTTCAAGAACTACTACTTCCAATACTATAGTGGGACCCGGTTAAGTCGACTGCCTTGGGGTATGAAAAATGGCGCCGAGATAACCGATCATCAAGTTAAACGAAAACCAATATGGTGGCAAAATATTAACATGCTCTTGAAATTTCTTTATATACATGATGTGCGTTAATTAGTGATGGGAAGATTAATCGGAATCGTGTCGGAATATCGGGACCCTAACATTTCTTCACTCTTTCCTAAGGTTAAGACCGTTCATTTTTAAGGACCGTTTAAATATAACGTAATGGGGGTGAGACTGCAATCAATTTAAATAATTTAAATATAACCCAGGGTTCCCACTCAGTCGGGAATTTTTAAAATAATTTTCCCGGTCTTGAAAGTTGGGAAATAGTCTGGAAACGTTATGACTAGTCGGGAATTTATATATATATATATTTGCCGGAGTAAATGACTTTGATTACGTCTCTGTGGTCATGTTTCGATTCAATTTAATTTTGTTAAAAGTTACCAGTTTATAATTGTCTGTGCATGCATTAAAGGTCAAATTTTTCACCTCGCCTCATGGCGCGTGTTTGCAATGCCCGTCGAATCGGCGAATTTAAAAAAAAACAACATATCAATATGGTAATTTTAAGTTTAATGCTTTTGACGTGCAGGATATCTGTCACTATGAGACCGCACTCGAATTTCCTCCGTCAATCAAATGATACATGTAACTTGTAATATAAATAGTAACAAATGCGGCCTTGACCTTATCAGAATTCAACCTACAACAGTGATATATATATAATATAAAGACAATGATTTGATTTCACCGCCATGCACGTGTTAGTCACAGTCACGTATCTTACTGATGACAAAGCAACAACAAACTTTTAAAAGAATAATAAATTTTTTTTATTTAATTATATAAAAACCACCGTCGATTCTCGATACAAACCTTTATTTTCTTTTCTAAAGATATTCGTTTATCTTAAAAAATAAAATGATTAATGCATCAGAAAATGAATTAAGTTTAATAATTATATAACATGCACAGCGAAATAATGACGGATTAAAGACCACTAACACGAATTTCAAGTACCTCTGGTGATTACATACTCAACAAACGGAATCAAATTGAAAGTAAAAACATGCTGTAATTTTTATTGAAATCTCGTAGAATCACACAATAGCCGGAAGTCTCGAAGAAAGCGAGATGTCAACACTGTTTTGAACTAAGAATGCTAAAGTGCATTGCTAGGCGAACAGACAGGGATCGAGCTAACCGACATTAAGTTGCAAATTTGGCACTCTTTTGTGCTCGAAATATTAGGGCTCAGCAACTTTAAACAATCGAATTAACCGATGACAAAATGCAAAGACAAAGAGAGAATTTAGCGGTTCCTAAAAAAACGTCGACTCAATAGAGTTGACGAGTTAACCGGGCTCGAGTTAAGTGGGCCCCAGTGTATATATATATATATATATTAAGGTTGTTAACGGTTAACCGGTTACCCAGTCCCGTTTAATCAGGATCGGTTAAGATGCAGGGCAGCATACGAGAATAACGCGAGCGACGGTGACATCAAATCGCTTTCTCCATATTCCGGTATAAAATTAATATACATGTCATCACTATTAGTTTAGTTAGCCAACGGCTAAGAATTTTTCTTTAAATGTGCTTAGTTGTCGAGGCACTATACGAGAGCTAACACGCAGTGCGCGTTTGATGTGAACAACAGTCAAGGCCGCGACTGTTTCTATTTATATTAATTATAGTCGGTTTCTTATAAAGACAAAGAAAGCTATAAAACCATATGACCTCGTGACCTGACGGCATTCAGTGGTCACCGGTTTATAGTCTGTTTCCCGCATCCAAAAAATTGATCCGTGCGAGCCGCTTAGTGAAGTACCTACGAGAGTCATTTGTCATAAAGGGACTTGCGGTTAACCGAACTTTTTTTGAACGGCTAACCAGTCCTCAAAAACGAGCGGTCTTAACAACCTTAATATATATATATATATATATATATGTGATAAATATATTCGCCTATATCATATATCCAATACGCAATGGACTATACCAGTGACCTAGATAAAATTAGTAAATTGATATCACGTCAAAAGGGTATGAGTTTACATCTTATACATTTACTAATCTATAAGCCTGATTGAGTTTACATGTTATCTATTTACTAATCTATAAGCCTCACTGCAGTCTCACCCCCATTATGAGCTAGATAAAAATAGTTCAGTGGACTGAACAGATTCTAAAATATAAACTTAAAATCAATATGAAAAACAATAAGGCTGGTACTGTTTTCTTATTCAGGTCAGATATAATCAACGTGAATTTACTTACTTGATATACATGATATAATGATAAATAATGCTCAAAATTAACTTTGAGAATAGTTCACTGAATTCTCCCATCAACGTTGAAAATTATTCACAGAATTCTGGGGATAACGCTTTCCTATTATTATATTACAGTCGAACCCACTTAACTCGAGCTCGGTTAACTCGCCCACCCTATTATGTCGACGTTTTTTATTGGAACCGCCAAATTCTCTCTTTGTCTTAGCATTTTTTCGTCGTTTAATTTAATTTTTTTAAGTCGCCGAAACCTCATAACACAAGCACAAAAAAAGGTCAAATTTGCCACTTAATGTTGGTTATCTCGATCCCCATGACCAATCGCCAGCTTTTGAAAATGTTAGATGTGATTTTTTATAACCAAGTGAAGGCATAAAATTTCTGCCTCGCTGGTGATGTCACAGCCCGCTTGCTCACAGCGCTGTGTTACTAACTTAAATCGCCAGCTTTTGAAAATTATCTTATCGATAGGGCTGAACCGATCGGTTCGGCTACTCTGCATAGGCCGATTTTTTTATACTGTGAGATACTCGGCAATCGGCCACGTAAGTGATGCCGAGTCATTCATAAGAAGTGGCAGTGTGCAAAAGCCATTTAACTATTGGTTAGAATTAATTAAAATGTATCAAAGTTGAAGGTTCAAAAGGAGTTCCTAATTTATTTTTGTACACTTTTATAGAGAAGAGTTCGCTTTGTTATGAGTCATATATAGGTCATGATAAACAAATAACGGCAACGCCTTTGTGTAAAAAAAACCTCGAAAATCATGTGCATGTACATTCTCATTTATTAACGTTAGTGATGGGACGAAAAATCATAGGGTGCTTACTGTAAACAAGGCTCCCCAGATTTTAAAATATATAATACAGTCGAACCCACTTATCTCGAGCTCGGTTAACTATTATGTCGACGTTTTTTATTGGAACCGCCAAATTCTCTCTTTGTCTTAGCATTTTTTCGTCGTTTAATTTAATTTTTTTAAGTCGCCGAAACCTCATAACACAAGCACAAAAAAAGGTCAAATTTGCCACTTAATGTTGGTTATCTCGATCCCCATGACCAATCGCCAGCTTTTGAAAATGTTAGATGTGATTTTTTATAACCAAGTGAAGGCATAAAATTTCTGCCTCGCTGGTGATGTCACAGCCCGCTTGCTCACAGCGCTGTGTTACTAACTTAAATCGCCAGCTTTTGAAAATTATCTTATCGATAGGGCTGAACCGATCGGTTCGGCTACTCTGCATAGGCCGATTTTTTTATACTCTGAGATACTCGGCAATCGGCCACGTAAGTGATGCCGAGTCATTCATAAGAAGTGGCAGTGTGCAAAAGCCATTTAACTATTGGTTAGAATTAATTAAAATGTATCAAAGTTGAAGGTTCAAAAGGAGTTCCTAATTTATTTTTGTACACTTTTATAGAGAAGAGTTCGCTTTGTTATGAGTCATATATAGGTCATGATAAACAAATAACGGCAACGCCTTTGTGTAAAAAAAACCTCGAAAATCATGTGCATGTACATTCTCATTTATTAACGTTAGTGATGGGACGAAAAATCATAGGGTGCTTACTGTAAACAAGGCTCCCCAGATTTTAAAATATATAATACAGTCGAACCCACTTATCTCGAGCTCGGTTAACTATTATGTCGACGTTTTTTTATTGGAACCGCCAAATTCTCTTTGTCTTAGCATTTTCTCGTCGTTTAATTCGATTTTATTAAGTCGCCGAAACCTCATAACACGAGCACAAAAAAGGGTCAAATTTGCCACTTAATGTTGGTTATCTCGATCCCCATGACCAATCGCCAGCTTTTGAAAATGTTAGATGTTATTTTTTTTATAACCAAGTGAAGGCATAAAATGTCTGCCTCGCTGGTGACGTCACAGCCCGCTTGCTCACAGCGCTGTGTTAATAACTTAAATCGCAAGCTTTTGAAAATGTTCTTATCAATAGGGCTGAACCGATCGATCGGCTATCGGCAACGGCCGATTTTTGTATACTCTGAGATACTCGGAAATCGGCCGCGTAAATGATGCCGAGTATTACGTAATTGCTCCAATAGCAAAGATGCACGCAGAATCGCATGTCTAAAAAATTTCGTTGCGTATGGAATAACAAAATGTACAGTGTGCAGACTTGTTGTCATTGACAACCATTCATCCTTCAACCTCATTTTGACTCTATTTTTTTTATAACCAAGGCATACAATTTTTGCCTCGCTGGTGACGTCACAGCCCGCTTGCTCACAGCGATGTGTTACTAACTTAAATCGCCAGCTTTTGAAATTGTTCTTATCGATAGGGCTGAACCGATCGGTTCGGCTACTCGGCATCTGCCGATTTTTTTATACTCTGAGATACTCGGCAATCGGCCGCGTAAGTGATGCCGAGTATTACGTAATTACTCCAATAGCAAAGATGCACGCAGAATCGCATGTCTAAAACATTTCGTTGCGTATGGAATAACAAAATGTACAGTGTGCAGACTTGTTGTCATTGGCAACCATTCATCCTTCAACCTCATTTTGACGATTGCCTATTACATGTACTGTACTACTGCTTTGTTCTCATTGTTTCATTCATAAGAAGTGGCAGTGTGCAAAAGCCATTTAACTATTGGTTAGAATTAATTAAAATATGTCAAAGTTGAAGGTTCAAAAGTTCAAAAGAAGTACCTAATTTATTTGTGTACGTTTATATAGAGAAGAGTTCGCTTTGTCATGAGTCATATATACTATATAGGTCACGATAGACCAGTCTGAGTCCATTGTAAGCTGAGGGGACGGACCCAAAGAAGATGATTAGGAAGAGAATGGTTCGGGGACAATTAGGGGATGTGTAGGTTACTTATTTGTGTAGCTTGTAAGGAAAATCAAGCAAGTGGCTTCGAAGGCACAGTATCGCTCAATCTGGGAATCACCGCAAAACGGCGTTATATTTAAACTTAAACGGTCCTTATAAACGAACGGTCTTAACAACCTTAGGAAAGAGTGAAGAAATAGGGTCCCGATATTCCGATGCGATTCTGATTAATCGTCCCATCACTAATTAACGCACAACACGTACATAAAGAATTTTCAAGCGCATGTTAATATTTTGCCGCCATATTGGTTTTCGTTTTAACTCGATCATCGGTTATCTCGATGCCATTTTTCATACCCCAACGTCTTCGACTTAACCGGTTTCGACTGTATATTAAATATCTCGACCGATGTCCAAAGACATAGCCGTACCATGGTCAAAATCATAAACCATAGGCCTTGTCTAGTACTGATACTGGCCCTAAATTAAGCCCAATTATATTATAATAATTAATTATAACCATAACTATAACTTTACTAAACTATGATTACTGATTTTTACCGGTGACTATTTTATTACAATAGTGAATAATCAATAATGTTTCTAGTTTCAATTTAGTTATAAATTAAATAGTAACCTAAATATTTATTAAATAATAGTATTATTTTAATTATCCCCTCATCCCACATACAAAAATAAGTTGTTTAATTTAGTATTATTTTTAGTCAATCATGACTGAGTGTGCATTATTTCATAATACTAATAAAATAATACTAAATTAATAATAATAATAAATAGTAACAGTAAAGGCAATGATGGTAATTAGTAATAGAGTTATAGACATAGTTTCACATTCATAAACGTGTTAAATTTGTATAACATCAGTCACCAGTACATTAGACGAGTACAGTTGTAGAACTTAGAAATGTTAGTAATCATTTTCATTTAGGCCTATTTAGTATAGCGTAACTTACTTATGACTTCTACTTCTAGAGTTGTTTATTTTAACTTTTACCTTCATGTCGGGACATCCTAAGCTCCCCACTCGTCAAATGTGATCGAAAATGTTGTTGTAAAGGCGTTTTCGGTTAGTTAATGAAATTCGAAGCATTCAAAAGAACTTCAGTCGTAAAAGCGAACAACTCGAAACACATCCGATATATTCTCAAAGATCAACATACAATCAGCTTTCAGTGGCCATGATGACGTCACGTGGAATCTCGTTACTCCACGAAAGAAAGTCTTTTAAATCATATATTTATAAAATAATTATAATCATCTCAAATTAAATTTATTTTGATTTCAAATATTAAAATATTTAACCATTTAAATCTAATAATGAAATTTATTTTTCCCCACATAATTGAAACTTGATAATGTTGACTTGGAAAAGAGACTGTAATTTAAATGATAAAATAGTTTAGCATTTCTTTTTATTCATGCAATTTTCCCGATTTAGACAGCTGTTGTAAAATTTATGTTTATAAATCTTAAATTTAGCATCAATAACATTTTTAAAAATCAATAATTTTATTATGAATATAAATAAAGCGTTTTCTTCTTCTTTTCTTTAAAGTTATTGAAGCAAAAGAACTGCACACCCTATATTGCCTACAACTTTACAATGCATGTTAATTTTAACAACGTGGGAGTAGTTTCGTTTCAGATGATATAATTCAGTTACAACATTTAAAGATACGTGATTTGTTAAGGATACAAATAAAATAAAGATGATCAAATTTGGTATTTTGTAAAAAGTTTAAATATAGTGTTAAGCTCAGTCAAAATGGGAAAATATTTATTGATTATTGACGACGCTGAAGTTTTATTGATATTTATTGTGATCGATTGTAGGATTTAATGTGAGATATAAAATTTGAGTAACTAACACAAAAGTTCTGAGTCCCTGTGTGACTACTTAGTTTGTGACTAAAAAATTTCTGCTTTTTCATGCGAGATTCTACATTCCTCACTGCAGCTTGGCCTCATCGTGTTTTTGTTCATTTTATTTTCTACTTTTTACGCGTTAACAAAAGATTTGTAAAACTTAATTTAATTCATGAAAATTTAAACTCTTTAGTCTTTAATATTAAAATTTTATTCATATAGTTTTCAATTTCATAAAGATTCCGAACAAAAATTGAAGTATTTATAATTTTAAACGATAAATTGCATTAGGGGCCATCCATAAATGACGTCACGCTATTTTGGCCGATTTTTAACCCCCTCCCCCCCTCGTCACGCGTCGTCACAAAAAAGTTAGACCCCCCCCCTCCAAAAATACGTCACAAAGCTTTGACCAAAAAAAAATTTTAAAATTAAAAAAATAAATAAATAAATAAATAATAAACTGCAAAAACCAACCTTATTTTCTATTTGAAAATAATTATGTGTCAAATCACTTTTTTGTCATTTAAGTATTTATTTAGTGTAGGTCTACATTGTAATATCGTAACACACGTGAACTATGTAATAGGTCATTTTAATAAATTGTAAGCCAGTGCTTCTCAAACATTTTGGTATTAGACGACCGGCAGGGATTTTTCCATTTCACCAGGTACCGGTGCATTCTTTTCCCGTTTTGACGTGATTTTCCCTGTACTGACGTGATAGCAAAATGAGCCCCTACATGGCTTAAAGCCCTATATCATTAAGTATGAATTCGGCTTGTTTTAAATAATATTTTTTTTTAAATGTGTTTAGTTGCCAAGGCATAGCAATACAGCTAACGAACAATGCAGCGGTAAAGTCAAAAACCCTTTGATGTGATTAACCTTCAAGCTAACGAATGTGACTATTGATATTACAAGGATCATTACATTGTTGATAGACCTAGAATATATAGATACAGGACGATTCCTCAAATTGGTTTCCGTTTGATAATGACAGTTTTTCTGCTAAGTATATGCACGTCAAAGGCATTTGATCTAAAATTACCACATTGATATCAATTATCATTTTTTCTAAAAATTATTTGGTGTGCGCTGGAAGAGGAATATGGCATACTGTACGAACCCCACATTTGTACAGGAAAGTAGGGTGTCATCTTGTGCTTCGCAAAATACAGTAATTCCTGCAAGTTGAAGACTGAAAAATATTATGACATTAATTCATTAATAAAATATCCAATATCATAACTTTTTTACTCCGAAGCTCACGAGTTGTTGTTGTTGTTGTTTTTTGTTTTTTCCCCCCATTTTTTTTCTTCAAGATTTCAAATACGTCACACAAGAGTTGTAAATATAATGCCACAAATGGACGATGCGTATTTAAATTGTTGCATTCTCTTGTGGAATTTATAAACTAACTAGCAAAATCCCCGCGCTCTGCTGCGGAAGTTAGAATTTTAGTAAGCGTTGAAAACCCGTTTCACACCAATTCAAAACACCAATAGATTTCAGTCTGAATCATGATCGATATTCTTGTTTGTCAATATTTGTCAAAGTCGTGTAAAATTAAATGGGTACTAAAATGACATTACGGGCCCCGTAAAAATGGATGCAGGATGTGCATATCTCATAAGGTCTGAGGATTTCAATCTAGGTCATGATAGAGAAATGTGACTATATTTATTTAAATTATTTTTAAGGTAACAAAGCTTTAAATGTTTACGAAAAAAATATTTTGGTCCTGGCCCCAAAGGAACAGACGTTAGAAGTTCATTACCCTATATAATTTTATTTTATTTTTAAAATCAAATTTGGCCATAGTTCATCCATTTACCTAGTAGCCACATTTTAAATTACCTTTTATATAACTAATGTTAAAATATGGCATACGGGCCCCCAGCCCGGAATAAGTGGTGTTTTTAAAACTGTTACTTTTAATGCCAGAAACCTTCGATGGAGCGTACCCAAAAACTTCCTAAAGTTTAATGGCCGTGGGATGAATAAAATACATTTACAAATAATACGTCTTTAAAAAAAACTAAAATAAGGGCCGGGGGCCCTATCGGGGTAATATGTATAGTTCAAAACAACAGCTTATTTCAATTTGGATTATGATGAATATATTTGTTAGTAAACATTTTAAACAATTTTTTTTAGTGAAATCAAATGGTTAAAATGTCTTTAACGTTTACAAAAAAGAGATTAGGGGCCCTCGGCTACAAAATATTGAAAAAATATAATTTTAATGCCCTAACGAATTTTAATATAGACCATCAAGTTTTTATCTTCGAAGTTTTGTAAAATTACATTTACACAGTATCCAAAGTTTTTTATTTGTAATTTAGCTCATATAAGTTAAAAATATTACTTTTGTGTCCCGGGCCCCCAGTGAGTGATAATTAAACAAAAAAAATTCGCCTGTTACCATCCCGGGAGTGTACTCAACAACTTCCCAAAATTTCATGCTTCTAACTACACGGGAAAATGGAGAATATGTGATGATTAACTTTTTATATAAGAAAAAAATGGGCCCCCGGCCCCTTGTGAGTGAAAATGTAAATATTTGTTGGCCTGTTACCATCGCGGGTGTGTACTCAATAATTTTCAAAAGTTTCATGCTTTTACTTTTACCTACACGGGAAATCAGAGAATTAGATTTGAGTCAGTTTTTATATAAGAAAAAGTACATTTGGCCCCCGGCCCCCAGTGAGTGATAATTTAAACATTTTTTTTGCATGCTACCATCGATGGAATTGACTCAACAAATTCAAAAAGTTTCGTGTTTCTACCTATACGGGAAAGTTGAGAATAGGGCAATTTTCAGTATAAGGAAAAAAACGCTTTTGGGCCCCCGGCCCCCATGAGAGTGAATTTTAAAATTCTTTTACGCCACTTTGAATCGCGAGAGGCTACTCAACAACTTCCCAAAGTTTCATGCTTCTACCTACACGTGAAGTTGGAGAATTCATGATGATTCAGTTTTTAATATTAGAAAAAAACTTCTTTTGGGCCCCCGGCCCCCAGTAAGTGTTAATTTAAATATTCTTTTTTCCTGTTACAATCATTGAAGTGTACTTATCAACTACTCAGAGTTTCATGCTTCTACCTACACGGGAAATATGATAATTTGTGATTTTCTGTTTTTATATAGCTCATTTAAGGAAAAACTTCATTTGGGGCCCCGGCCCACAGTATTTGATAATTTAAATATTTTTTTGCCTGTTAACATCATGGTTCTGCCTACTCCCAAAATAGGAGAATTAGTTATTTTTCAATTTAATATAGCCCATATAAGGGGGAAAATGGTTTTGGGCCCCCGGCCCCCATTAGTGTGAATTTTAAAATTCTTTTACGCCAAGTATCGTCGCAAGAGGCTACTTAACAACTTTTCCCAGGTTTCATGCTTCTACCTACGCGGGAAGTTGTAGAATTAGTGATGAGTCAGTTTTTTATATAAGAAAAAAACTACATTTGCGCCCCCGGCCCAATGTAAGTGATAATTTAAATATTTTTTCGTTTGTTACCATCGCTTAAGTGTACTTATCAACTACTCTGAGTTTCATGCTGCTACCTACACGGGAAATAGGAGAATTAGTGATTTTTAGTTTTTATAAAGCTCATATAAGGAAAAAACTTCATTTGAGCCCCCGGCCCCATGGAAGTGATAATTTAAATACTTTTTCGCCCGTTACCATCGCGGGATTGTACTCAACAACTTCCCAAAGTTTCATGCTTCTGCCTACTCGGGAAAAAGGAGAATTAGTGATATTCAAATTTTATATAGCCCATATAAGGAAAAATAACGTTTTTGTGCCCCCGGCCCCCATGAAATTGAATTTTAAAATTCTTTTATTCTAATTATCGCCGTGAGAGGATACTCAACAACTTCCCAAAGTTGTATGCTTCTATCTACACGTGAAGTTGAAGAATTAGTGATGATTCAGTTTTAAATATTAGGAAAAAAAACTACATTTGGGCCCCCAGCCCCCAGTAAGTGTTAATTTAAATATTTTTTTCGCCTGTTACCACCACGGAAGTGTACTTATCAACTACTCAGAGTTTCATGCTTCTACATGCACGGGAAATAGGAGAATTTGTTATTTTCAGTTTTTATATAGCTCATATAAGGAAAGAACTTCATTGAGGCCCCTGGCCCCCAGTATTTGATAATTTAAATATTTTTTCTCCCGTAACGGAAGTGTACTCAACAAATGCCCCAAGTTACTTGCTTCTGCCTACTCGCAAAATAGGAGAATTAGTTATTTTTCAATTTAATATGGCTCATATAAGGGGGGAAAATGGTTTTGGGCCCCCGGCCCCCATTAGTGTGAATTTTAAAATTCTTTTACTCCAATTTTCGTCGCGAGAGGCTACTCAACAACTTTGCAAAGTTTCATGCTTCTACCTACATGGGAAGTTGGAGAATTAGTGATGAATGAGTCAGTGAGTGAGTGAGTGAGTGAGTGAGGGCTTTGCCTTTTATTAGTAGCCTATAGATGAAAAATAGGCATACATGGCTACCGCTATCGGGCTGTTTAACCGAGGGGTCGGTGAACAGTGAACAGCTGTATATTATCTCATTTGGTGTAAAAATGGAACTCTTGGGGGGTAATGCTGAATCATTGTGGGCATATAAATTCGCTAGAACCCGCTCCT
This sequence comes from Ampullaceana balthica, assembly GCA_944989445.1. Lineage (NCBI taxonomy): Eukaryota > Metazoa > Mollusca > Gastropoda > Lymnaeidae > Ampullaceana > Ampullaceana balthica. The sequence goes on along the minus strand of CALYLW010000230.1, from coordinate 866,870 downwards.
TTTGGGTTAATAATAATAATAACATAAACTTTTATAATTTTAATTTTTAGGTATCCGATTGAACCGGTCCGTTAAAAAAAAACAACGTATAACCTGCCTTCAAAAAACGAACTGTGTTAACATCCTTAGATTATATTTTATTTTAATGCATACAAATTAAACATTGACTTTTAACCATCACGATTAACTTCTTTGTTTAGAAAAATAAATATTTAAAAATAATATTTTTAAAATATACTTTTTAAAAAATCCCTGATTTAACTGTCAGGCATGCCGTAAGAAAGAGGTCGGTGAACAGGGGTAAATTACCCCATCTGGGGTCAAAGGAAATTCTAGGGGGTAATGCAGACTCATTTAGGACCTATAACATGATTAACATCCAATACAATCCACTAGATATATTAAAATACGTCATGTGTACCGTAATTGTACGTGTACGCTTCGAACATATGCCCACTATTGAACCTGTTCCTTCCAGGAAATGCATTTTTTAATTGCGATGTCAAGAATTTGATGCATTCAATAAAGTTAATGAATTCTATTATATCTAGAATGGCCAGGGGCGTTCGACCAAAAACCAATCGAACAATTATATCAAAATTAAAACGTTTATAATTGTATCAAATAGATACCCCCTCCCCCCCCAAAAAAAAATGGATATTCCGCGTCGTTTTGACTTAAAATATCTACACATAATCCTATTCAGATCATTTTTAGACACTTGTCATGCTTGTAAAACTCACCAGTTGCATTTTCGCTAACTACGCTCCCCCAAATCCCCGCCCGAGTCATGTGGGCAGGACCTCGAGTCGTGGGGGGGGGACGCACACATAAACTGGTATATTTTTGGACTCCTGCCGTAAGAGAACCAAACGGAGCTGTGGTTACATCATAAATGCTTTGATGTCAACATCAAACAACGCAATTTTATACATGCTCTTGTGGGTTCTCAAACTAAAGGATTATAATTAGATTTAATTTTCATTTCTTGATAACTTACGCCAACCGGCGTCTGATGGCCTACGGACCGGCACTTTGAGAAGCACTGATGGTTTTTAAAAAAAATGTCATTAAATAAATTGTAAGCGACCAAATATTAGAGTGGAAGTTTTATTTAAAGTTACTTTTTTGATGTGACGTCACATTTCTTCAACCCCCTCCCTCCCCCTCGTCACGCATCGTCACAAAAGTGTGACCCCCCTCCCCCCCAGGTGCGTGACGTCATTTATGGACGGCCCCTTATCTCTGTTTTTTCCTTCTTGTTCCTCGACATCGAAAATCAAGCCGGCGATGATCTGTAAATTGAAAATTTGTGTTTATGGTCAATTGTTTGTCATTTTATTTCTGCTTAGACATCGTCATGGGGTGGTACTGTTGATTTGATGACACTTTTCTTGACCTTAAGTCCTGTTACATGTCCTGTTAGCCAAGTACATCTAGAACAAATTTGTGAGCAAAATTTGAAATTTTCTATAAATATAAACTTACACATTCTTAACTCCTTTCCTATTTATTTATTTCTCTTCTTGTCAAAATTAGGAAACGGTTAAACTTTCAAATTAATATCATTTGGCAATGTTCCTTTTGTTTCAGATTTCCGTCAGATTAACTGAAATTAATATTCTTTAGATCTGTTGAAACTTTCAGTAGATAGTAGATAGTTAAAATCACCTTTTGTTTATTAGATTTGGGAAGGAATCGATAAGAGAGATTTAAAAAAAGACCTGAAAGAAAATCCCCATTGTCATTTTTTACTTTTGTTTTTCCGCCCGACTGACCGCCTGCGAACCCAAGAGACGGCGGTGAAGTTAATATAAGGGATTTAATTAAACAACCCCGTAAAAGCAACGTTTTTGACTATAAATCCCTTATATATAAGACATAACTAAAAAGTATTGATCATGCTTAAAGGCGACAAACATATACATATACTGAGATTGCCTTAAATCCTCTTTGGTGTAAAACGGAGGGGGTAGGGAAAAGGTTTGGTCAGGGATGCATTTTTAGTTTATCTCTTTATGTAGCATATAGAGATAAGGTGCCGTCCATAAATGACGTCACGCACCTGGGGGGGGAGGGGGGTCACACTTTTGTGACGATGCGTGACGAGGGGGAGGGAGGGGGTTGAAGAAATGTGACGTCACATCAAAAGGGTAACTTTAAATTAAACTTCCACTGAAATATTTGGTCGCTTACAATTTATTTAATGACTTTTTTTTTCTTTTCTTTTTTTTAAATCAGTGCTTCTCAATGTGCCGGTCGGTAGGCCATCAGACGCTGGTTGGCGTAAGCTATCAAGACACGAAAATTAAATCTAATTATAATCCCTAAGTTTGAGAATCCACAAGATAACATATGAAATTGTTACACTGCGTCGTTTGATGTAGACATCAAAGCATTTGGTGATGTAACCGCAGCTCCGTTTGGTTCTCTCATGAGTCGAACTTTTCTTCCCGTTACCCCAAAATATACAAGTTTATGTGTGCGTTACCCCCCCCCCAACCCCCAGACTCTAGGTCCTGCTCACATGACTCGGGGATTTGGGTGAGCGTCGTTAGCCCCCCCCCTTTCCGAAAATGCTACTGGTGAGTTTTACAAGCATGACAAGTGTCTAAAAATGATCTGAATAGGATTATGTGTAGATATTTTAAGTCAAAACGACACGGAATATCCCTTTTCTTTAAAAGGGGAAAGGGGGCGGGGATCTATTTGATAGAATTAAAAACGTTTTAAGTTTGATATAATTGTTCGATTGGTTTTTGGTCAAACGCCCCTAGCCATTCTAGTCTTCTAGATCAGTGCTTCTCAAAATGGTCGTCCGCGGACCGGTGCCGGTCCGCAGATGTTCTCAAAAAAAGGACAGAAAAAATTGTCAGTGCAGGGAAAATAGGGCAACGGTCCCTGGTGCAATGGAAAAATTCCTGCCGGTCCATCATACTAAAAAGTTTGAGAAGCACTGTTCTAGATTTAATGGTAAATGAGCCCATTTAAAATTAGTCAAGTATTCATTAACTTTATTGAATGCATTAAATTCTTGACATCGCAATTCGAAAGGAGCACAAAAGAACTTTTCTTCTTAGCTCAGTTTTTAAGGCATTAATTTTAAATATCACAGAAAGGATTATTGATACTGACAAGTCCTGTGGATTAAGATTATTGTCACTCGTGTCAATATGAATGAAAGTAGGGTTGCCCTAAGAATTCCCTTTTTGACCCCAGATGAGGTTATTTACCTCTTTTCGCCGACCTCTTTCTTACGGGATGCCCGTCAGTCAATTGAGGGATTTTTTAAAAATACATTCTAAAAATGTTATTTTCAATACCGGTAATTTTTTTTTCTAAACAAAGAAGTTAACCGTGATTATTAATAATTAATATTCAATGTTTAATTTGTATGCATTAAAATAAAATATAATCTAAGGATGTTTGAACACAGTTCGTTTTCTGAAGGCCGGTTAAATGTTTTTTTTTAAAAATGCTTCACGCGTGTTACGATATTACAATGTAGATCTTCACTAAATAAATAATAAATACTTAAATGACAATAAAAGTGATTTAAAACATACTTACTTTCAAATAGAAAATAAAGTGTGTTTTTTTTCTCTATGTTTTGTGGGGGTGGGGTGGGGTGGGGGTTTCAAAGATTTGTGACGCATTTTTAGAGGGGGGGGGGTTCTAAGTTTTTGTGACGACGCGTGACGAGGGGGGGGGGAGGGGGTCAAAAATCGGCAAAAATCGCGTGACGTCATTTATGGACGGCCCCTAAGCTAAAAATGCATTAATTGAATTACGGTACATTCGATCAATCTGAAAATTTAATAAGGGGCCGTCTTTAAAGTACGTCACGCTCCAGAGGGGGGAGGGGGTGTAAGAAAAAGTGACAGGGGGGAGGGGGGTCCAGTCATGTGTAATGTCACGGTGTTTTATGTTAAATTTTAATTATTTTGTTAATAAAAACAAACATTTTTGTTCGAAAGTGTCGTACTTTAGGGGGGGTGGTGTCCGAGCTTTGTGACAGGGGGAGGGGGAGCTAAAATGGTCCAAAATAGCGTGACGTACTTTATGGACGGCGCCTAACTTAATCCTCCCCACAAGTCATGCAGGCGCCCATGATCTGGGGGGGGGCGGAGGGAGTGGTCATACTTTAGTGATATTTGTGACAAGGGGAGGGGGGTGTTTAAGAACTGTGACGTCACATAAAAAAACGCGCAACTTTAAATGAAAGTTCCATTTAAATATTTAATTGCTTACAATTTATTCAATGACGTTTTAAATGGCTTCGCGTGAGTTACAATATTAGAATGTAGCTCACACTAAATACACACTTAAATGACAATTAAAAAAAGCATGTAATGATTTGAAAGAAGCTAATTTTCAAATAGGAAAAAACGGGTTTTTGGGGGGAGGGGGGGGGAGAAGCTTTATGACTCATATTTGATTATTTTTAGCGTGTCTAGGTTTTTTCTTTCGTATCTAGGTTTTTTTTGACGTGTTGGCTAGGTTTTTCCCAAAAGTGTCACTGGCAGCACTGATGGGGCAGATAACTTGTTACTATTCACGAAACATGGCGCAGGGTAGGGTTCTCGTTTATGGAGGAAGAGGGGCATTGGGAAGTTCAGTTGTTAATTACTTAAAGAAAAAGAGTTATGTAAGTATACTTTGTGAGTAATTTGTTTTTACGATATTCGCTTTACTTATTACTATCCAGATTCATGCATGCCAGACCATACTAATTCTAAACTTTATCCATATAAAATGCCACCACTATTCAATAATATTGTTAATATCATATTCAATATGGCCATTATGGCATAATATGTCATATGAGACATATGGTTATGACTCTTACCAAGGAGGTTTGATTAGCTGGAGGTGGCGTCTGCTATCAGATGGGTCGCTAGCGGGTGAAGCCAGTGGGCGGAGAGTGGGGGGAGCCTATCGCCATATTGTTGGACTCAAAACATTCCACCAGCTTTCATTACCATACCAGTTTTCTCATTCTGGTAATGACTCCAATGAGCTTCGTATTTTGTCATCTCGTTTTTTCTAAAGTCTGCTAAGTTCCTAGTTCATTTCTGGTGGTCTAGATATTCTAATAGGTCAATTACAAAGAGCTGTAATGTATGTAAGGTTATTTATTCGGTCAGCTGATCGAGGGCTACAGATACAGAGCCTGGTCTTATATTAATAATACGCTAACTATATCGAAATGAAGTTCTACTACTATACATAATTATAAAGAACGTACAAACAGGTCAACACATTTATTAACATTACAGGGGTCAGCGGAGGACTTTCTTAGTGTATCATTTATATTGTGGCTTTGGGTGGGCTCGATCCCACGCCCCTCAACCTTGTGAGGCGAGCGCACTACTGACTTCGCTATCCAGCCGCTTTATCTTATATAGTTAAGTAATATCTATACTTTTAACTTTTGAACTAAATATTTTTTTCGCGTATTGAAATTGTTTTGCTATATTTTGCATGGATTTGAACGATTTCATGATCAACGCTTATTAATTTGTTTATTTTGTTCTATATTAATAATTTAATGTATTACTTAATTTGTAACTTAACTTATTTTGTATAGTATAATTATAATATTCACAATAGACAGTTTTAAAATTATAAGAATAAATAAGATATAAATATAACACGTGAGACAAGCAACATTTTTATTTTTAAGTTCGCAAATCAACTCACAATTGCAACTGCCATTTAAAGTTCAATGGAAAAAAAAACAAAGAATATAAAATTATTAAAATGATATAACTTATATCATATATTTAAAATGTTTAAATGTAAATACTGAATTGAAAGTATTGAATGATTGAACCTACTAGTCAATGACAAAGAAGTTGAAAATGAAAGCCAACACTGAGCCTGTCCCAATTACCAAGGCTCCCATTCAAAATATTACAATAATATAACATACACACTACACAGCTTCCAATGTTTTGAGTCGCTCAAGATGGCTGCTGCAGGTGGGGGTCTGGCTTCAGCCTAGTGACGTCACGCCGCCTCCAGCTAATCAAACCTCCTTGACTCTTACTCATACTTACAGTATTGGGCACTATGACTATGGCATATGGTTTGCTGTGGCATGTTGACTCATTACCAGGTTGCCGCTAGGCCCTTAGTTTTAGGCCCCACTCATCGACCTTACCATTACTATTAATATATAATTAATATTATGATTACAAAGTTGCAAATGATAGGTACATTCATTGATAAAAAATTTAATGTAATAATTATTGTTTCAATAACATTAAACTTTAACATTATTTAACCAGGACATGTTTCCTTTTACATTGCATTACGTTCATTACGTGCACATTTTTAGGAAGAGCTTTTAGATTGTATTGCTATACAAGAAAGTCAGGGTAGTTCATTAAATGATTTTAATTTTATGGTATATCTGAAAACACAACCATAGTTTGTAGCAGACCCTTAAATTGCTGTCATTGTGCATGAGTAAGCATGTTTGTACATACTGACACTGTACAAGTACAGTTTGTACATTATAATTTTCAGATTGCTCATTACTTGGAGACAAAATATATGTCATATTTGGTCAAAGTACTATATGAATATGAGTATGCTGTATACCATGACACTATATTCACAAGGATGTGATCTGCTATACATTATACAGTATTTTCACTTTACACTGAAAATAAACCTTTAATGAAGAAATTAGAAGTTCAATACATGAAGAGTAATTAATTACAATTTGTAAATAAAATGTGTAATTAATTATATTTGTTATTAATTATCTCAAGTCTGTCAGTTATTATTCATAAAGATTGATGATCTCAAAAGGCATATTACTGTCCAATTATACTTTGCAGTCTACCTAAAAGTCTGTCTACCTAAATAAGGCAAATAGCTTTGTGAAATCTCATTAGAACCCTCTACAGTTAAATATAATTGTAATGGTTAAATAGCAAACATTAACATGTTTAAAAAGAAAACTTTATTTAATTCTATAATTTTTGTAGGTGAAAAATATTTCAAAATGGGACAATGAAAAAAAAAGACAATTATTTTGACCGCAGAGAGTTTTTAGTTTTGGACGCTGAGCTGTTGAGTGTGACACCCCTTGTCTATGTTCAATGTGACCTAGTGACGGGGACTTCATTAGGGGCTTCTACAGTGATCTATGTTTCCATGAGACCTAGTCATTTTGCCACTTTGTGGTTTTGTACCCATGTCGTTTTGTCATGGAACCACTATATCAGGGTTGTCAAACTTTTTGCATGTCGGGCCATATTCCTTGAAGTAAATATATTCGCGGGCCAGATTAAAATAATATTATAAACATGACAAGGGTTTAGAAGTTTTTATTGAAAAATTTTAATGTAAAGGGTGAAACTGAGATCTTGAATGCAGTAAATAGGTGAGGTCAGGCTCGATGCTCATATGATATCACACAGATGAGAGTCACATATTCTCACACAGTTCTTGTAAAAATGTATAACTGAAAATGTCTGCTAACACAAGTATGTCGAGCCAAACAAGCTGAGCATTTTCTTTGCAAATTTTTGAATCTCTCTTTATCCAACTGACTAAAATTCAATGAGGGAAAGCTGTTTTTGTCTGCAGTGACATTCAGCATCCCTTTGCAACTCAATGAGTTTCAGCTGCACATTGCCTGGAGCATTATCAGGGTCAACAGAGAAAGGTGAAGAAAAAAACATGATTTCCTTTTCAATAGTTATTAAGTCCTGAAAGCCTTTTTGAAATTCATCAGCCAGGGATGTGATATCTGCTACATACCTCTGCATTTGCTCATTGAAGCTTCTTTCTGGAAAACTTGACATGATTTTCTCTAGTGAGGGGAAATGTGTGGTATTAGGCTGCATTTGAGACAGTTGCCTTTGAAAAAGTTGCAGCTTGTTCCCAAAGACCTTGATATGTCAATATAATTCATAATAATTGGTTTACCACTGCATTGTGCCCTTGAAGATTTGTGTTTTGAACGTTTCGATGTCTTGTCACAAAACCTAAGCTTTAAAAAAAAGACACTTAAACAAATGTAATAAAAATATACAGTGGGACACGCTTAAGTCGACGGCCTCGGGGTATGAAAAACGGTGCCGAGATAACCGATCGAGTTAAACGAAAACCAATATGGCGGCAAAATATTAACATGCGCTTGACATTTCTTTATAATTATATACTTGATGATGTGCGTTAATTAGTGATGGAACGATTAATCGGAATCGTATCTAAATATAGGGACCCTAATATTTCTTCACTCTTTCCTAAGGTTAAGACCGTTTGTTTTTAAGGACCGCTTAAATAGTTTAGATATAACCCAGGGTTCCCACTCAGTCGGGAATTCTTAAAATAATTTTCCCGGTCTTGAAAGTCGGGAAATAGTCGGGAAAAGTTATGACTAGTCTGGAATTTTTATATATATATATATTTTTGCCGAAGTAAATGACTTTGATTACGTCTCTGTGGTCATGTTTCGATTCCATTTAATAAAAAAAAAGTTACCAGTTTATAATTGTCTGCGCATGCGTTAAAGGTCAAATTTTTCGCCTCGCCTCATCCCATGGCGCGTGTCACCGCCGCTCGCGGTTGCAATGCCAGTCGAATCGACGAATTTAAAAAAAAATAAACATATCAATATGGTAATTTTAAGTTTAATGCTTTTGACGTGCAGGATATCTGTCACTATGAGACCGCACTCGAATTTCGTCCGTCAATCAAATTATACGTGTAACTTGTAATATAAATAGTAACAAATGCGGCCTTGACCTTATCAGAATTCGACCTACAACAGTGATGACGTGTATATTCTATATATACTAGAATATTAAGAAAATGATTTGATTTCACCGTCACGCGCGTGTTAGTCACAGTCACGTATCTTACGGTAACAAAGCAACAACAAACTTTTAAAAGAATAATAATAATTTGTTATTTAATTATATAAAAACCACAGTCGATTCTCGATACAAACCTTTATTTTCTTTTCTAAAGATATTCGTTTATCTTAAAAAATAAAATGGTTAATGCATCAGAAAATGAATTAAGTTTAATAATAATATAACATGCACAGTGAAATAATGACGGATTAAAGACCACTAATGCGATTTTCGAGTACCTCTAGTGAATACATACTAATTCACACACAGAATCAAATTGAAAGTAAAAACATCCGGTAATTTGTATTGAAATCTCGTAGAATCACACAATAGCCGGAAGTCTCGAAGAAAGCGAGATGTCAACACTGTTTTGAACTAAAAATGCCAAAGTGCATTGCTAGGCGAACAGACGGGGATCGAGCTAACCCACGTTAAGTTGCAAATTCGGCACTCTTTTGTGCTCGAAATATTAGGGCTCGGCGACTTAACAAAATCGAATTAACCGATGAAAAAATGCAAAGACAAAGAATTTGGCGGTTCCAAAAAAAAACGTCGAAATAGAGCTGACGAGTTAACCAGGCTCGAATTAAGTGGGCCCCACTGTAATACTAAAATGCTTCCTTAATTTTGTGAGATCTGTACTAGAATATGCATCTTCTGCATATGGCACCCGTCCACCAAAGAAAACAAAGATAACTAGAATAAATTCAAAATAGAGCGGCAAGATTCATTACTGGAAAATATTCAAAGTTGACAAGAGTAAGACCATTAATTAAATCCTGAAAGCTATAAATTAAAGGATAGAAGAGCAAAGATAAACTGATAAAACACTCGGATAGACATAGGGTTAAAAGCACTTTCCTTATTCTGTATGTAAGAACAAACACATACAAATTCTTGTTCTTCCCTTCCCAAATTCGTGAGTGAACTCACATCCACATTTAAAACTCTGATGAAAATAAAAGACTAGATCAAAACTCAAAACGTAGGATACAATAATCTTCTCTATAGAAGAAGCGTCTGTAAGAACTTAAGAAATTTTCATTAAGTCTTTTTAAAAATAATATAAATGAAATTCTTAGCGCACACAATTTTTGTTTTGGTGCTTGATTTCAACTTATAGGATAAAAAAAAGTGATATTTTAGAAATAAATAAGGCCATACTATGAGCTAACATTATATTTAAGCTTTTATGTTATTTCATATTTGATTGATCTCTGATCATTCATTTTTATTCAGAGTCACAGTTTAATTAATTGATATTAAAAATATGTAATAAAAATGTTTGTTCATTATTTATACTTTAGGACATATATTCGTAATTTGTTTTATAACAGTGGGTTGGTTCAATTGATCTATCAACCAATGAACAAGCTGATGCTAATGTTCTTGTGAAGACTGATGCCTCCATGTCAGAACAAGAGGAAGATGTGAGTGCTCAAGTTGGAGTGCTTCTTGGAGAACATAAACTTGATGCAATATTTTGTGTGGCTGGTGGATGGGCAGGTGGCAATGCAAAGAGTAAGTAGAAATAGTTTTTGTGTTGTTGGTGGATGGGCCGGTGGCAATGCTAAGAGTAAGTAGAAATAGTTTTTGTGTTGTTGGTGGATGGGCCGGTGGAAAAGCTAAGAGTAAGTAGAAATAGTTTTTGTGTTGTTGGTGGATGGGCAGGTGGCAATGCCAAGACCAAGTAGAAATAGTTTTTCCCTGAGTAATAAATGATAGTTATCACAAAAAATGTTAACACATGACATAATGCAGTTGGTCAGAGTGATAGATGTTGTTTGAACCCGCAATAGACGTTTGCTTGATTAAGATTTATAAATATATATAGTGTCGGAAAAGTTTGACTATCACTGATGTAGAACGTCCACTATTCATACCACATTAATTGTTTGTATTTAATTAAACTGAGTCACACTATATATAATACAGAAATTTTGATTTATGATCATAGAGATTGTGGAGCCTGCAGATGCTATGTGGAAACAATCAGTTTGGCCTTCTGTTATAACTGCCAGCCTTGCTTCTAAATACTTAAAAGAGGGAGGGGTGGTAACCTTGCCAGGGGCACAGCCTGCTTTGCAAGGAACACCAGGTAATCAAAATGTCAGACTTAGTGGAAATAAGTGAATTTAATGATTTAAAAGTTGTAATCTTTGTTCCCAAGAAATATTTAGTGCTGTGATTTTTCAGGTCACTGGTAAAAATGTAGTATAAGTTATAAGTAACAATTTTCTAGTCACTGGGCAAAAGTTGATAACAAGGTATATAGTAGATATCCTGGCCAATTTAGACTACTGATTTGTTTTAGTGGCAGGTTTTTTAAAGTTATTTTTTTCACTCATGTTATTTTAATCTTATGGACCTCTTTATCTTAAATTATTCTAAATTGATTTCAAGTTTGGTTTTAATTTTTAAGAGCCAATTAAATGTAAATTGATGTAACTGATAATATTAGGTGGTAAATAGGTGTAACTGATAATATTTTTAAGAGCCTATTAAATGGTAAATTGATGTAGCTGATGATATTTTACAATTCTCTTTGTTTCAGGCATGATTGGATATGGCTTGGCTAAAGCAGCTGTGCACCAATTGACTAAAAGCTTAGCAGGAGAAAATAGCGGTCTCCCACCAAATTCTACCGTTTTGGCGACACTTCCGTATGTTATAGCTTTAATCTCTTGTCCCTTTTTTAAAAAAATGTCTTGACATATATCATCTATATAAGGCTCCCTCTTACAAGATGGATTAAAGTTGTGGTTTTGATAGAGATTTGCTTATAGCCTAAAACAAATTAAGAACATGTTGAGGTAAGCATTACAGATAAAGGTGCCCTATATGTTAATGTATTATCTTTTGTGCCTCACTTTCATTTTTGGTAATACAATTTACCTATATTTCTAACCATCAAAGTTGTACATGTGTATGATTCCTACAGACATACACATTAACTCATTGTGAAACTACAGGCATAATAAGTGTTTAACATTTGTCATTTTCTGAATATGTTTACTTTTCCCCAAGAAATCAGTAGCACAAATCCAATATATATCCCCCCCCCTCCCCCAGAAATTCCAATTTGTTATATTTGGACTTATAATCCCTACCTGAAATTTGATTTAATTTTTTTTCTCTTCAAACCTATCAAAAATGAGAAACTTTCATTACTGTGTAAATTCTCTAGGATTAATTGTGAAAATTCAAAACAAACAAAAAACAACACAAAAAAAAGCATTCCATTAAAATCAAAGTATCTGTTTTATTATTTTTTCTTTCTCTTTTCCGGTCCACTGGAAATAGGTATCTAAAAATTTTAATGACTTTATTTTTTCTTTGTTCAGCTGTCCCTTATTCCTGCTTCACTATTCACTACCCTTTATTCCATACCCTCTTCTATGTGATCTTTCAGACCTCAGCCCTTTTAGGGCATGAAGAGATATTCCAAAGGAAAATATGTTAATTATGTAAACTAACGCGCACTTTCACCAATGGTACATTGTAATCAGTTATCCTTTTTTTTTCAATTGCAAGTTGGAAAAAATATTTTATTAATAGCAATAGTTTTAAATAAATGATTACAGAATTACATTGGACACTCCGATGAATAGAAAATGGATGACCTCTGCTGACTTTTCGACCTGGACATCATTAGATTTTGTTTCAGAGTAAGTGTATATCTTTTTTTAAATGTTTAGCTAATGACTTAATATCAATTTTTTAGCATCACATTAGACCTATTGTATGTTATTATTTACATAGTAACCATTCAATCAATGGTGGATAGAAATTACCCCTCTAAAAAGTACTGGTGGCAATTCATAAACCTCTTATCTACTTAAGTTATTTGACAAAAATAAATGTGAGTAATAACCTTTATCTTTACAGGAATTCCATTTGTGCCCAACACCCCCCTACCAATGTTCCCTCTAAGATTCGTTGGTCCGTGTGCAAAGTGAAAAAATCCATGTGCAAACTTGCACAGCATCCATTTTTTTGCAACATTTACCTAATTTCACATTTCTAAACTGCTGCGCGGTATCTGTGCGGCGTCTGTCAGATATCTGTGCGGCAGCGCAGCCGTGCAGCTTAAAGGGAACATTTCCTCCTACCCCCTGTTTTATTTACTACATTTGGTACGTGATTAAATACTCTTTTCAAGCCTCTGAACTATTTTGATACCTCCTATTACACTATAGATTTATAAAATTATTTACTTATTTACAGTCGAAACCGCTTAAGTCGACGGCGTTGGGGTATGCAAAATGGCATCGAGATAACCGATGATCGAGTTAAAACGAAAACCAATATGGCGGCAAAATATTAACATGCTCTTGAAATTTCTTTATATACGTGTTGTGCGTTAATTAGTGATGGGAGGATTAATCAGAATCGTATCGGAATAATGGGACCCTATTTCTTCACTCTTACTCTTTCTTAAGGTTGTTAAGACCGTTCGTTTTTAATTACCGTTTAAGTTTAAATATAACGCCGTTTTGCGGTGATTCCCAGATTGAGCGATACTGTGCCTACGAAGCCACTTGCTTGATTTTCCTTACAAGCTACACAAATAAGTAACCTACACATCCCCTAATTGTCCCCTAACCATTCTCTTCCTAATCATCTTCTTTGGGTCCGTCCCCTCAGCTTACAATGGACTTAGAATGGTCTATCGTGACCTATATATGACTCATGACAAAGCGAACTCTTCTCTATATAAACGTACACAAATAAATTAGGTACTCCTTTTGAACTTTTGAACCTTCAACTTTGACATATTTTAATTAATTATAACCAATAGTTAAATGGCTTTTGCACACGGCCACTTATTATGAATGAAACAATGAGAACAAAGCAGTAGTACAGTACATGTAATAGTCAAAATGAGGTTGAAGGATGAATTGTTGCCAATGACAACAAGTCTGCACATGGTACATTTTGTTATTCCATACGCAACTAAATGTTTTAGACATGCGATTCTGCGTGCATCTTTGCTATTGGAGCAATTACGTAATACTCGGCATCACTTACGCGGCCGATTGCCGAGTATCTCAGAGTATACAAAAATCGGCCGATGCCGAGTAGCCGAACCGATCGGTTCAGCCCTATCGATAAGAACATTTTCAAAAGCTGGCGATTTAAGTTAGTAACAGTAACACAGCGCTGTGAGCAAGCGGGCTGTGACGTCACCGGCGAGGCAGAAATTGTATGCCTTGGTTATAAAAAAATAGAGTCAAAATGAGGTTGAAGGATGAATTGTTGCCAATGACAACAAGTCTGCACACGGTACATTTTGTTATTCCATACGCAACTAAATGTTTTAGACATGCGATTCTGCGTGCATCTTTGCTATTGGAGCAATTACGTAATACTCGGCATCACTTACGCGGCCGATTGCCGAGTATCTCAGAGTATACAAAAATCGGCCGATGCCGAGTAGCCGAACCGATCGGTTCAGCCCTATCGATAAGAACATTTTCAAAAGCTGGCGATTTAAGTTAGTAACACAGCGCTGTGAGCAAGCGGGCTGTGACGTCACCAGCGAGGCAGAAATTGTATGCCTTCACTTGGTTATAAAAAAATCACATGTAACATTTTCAAAAGCTGGTGATTGGTCATGGGGATCGAGATAACCAACATTAAGTGGCAAATTTGACCCTTTTTTGTGCTCGTGTTATGAGGTTTCGGCGACTTAAAAAAATCGAATTAAACGACGAAAAAATGCTAAGACAAAGAGAGAATTTGGCGGTTCCAATAGAAAACGTCGACATAATAGGGTGGTCGAGCTAACCGAGCTCGAGGTAAGTGGGTTCGACTGTATTTTTTTCCAATAAATATTACACAGCCAATGTGCTTGTTGTAATTTTAATAATCTCATTTAATGAATTTTTAAAGAATTTTTAGGGCTACGGAAATTAACTATTAATTTCTTGATTAATTGTTAAAAAATTTAACGGTTAAATTATTTTTTAACGATTAATCGACCCATCACTTACAAATTATTGGAAGACAATGAGTAAAAAAAAATTTTTTTTTAAATTGCGGCCGATAAATAATAAATTTCCTGACGATTACAGGAACATTTTAAACTATTGACTGATGGAAATATTCAAAATGTTGATAAAGTTTGCCTACCATGGTTCTAACACTTGAACTACTTATCAAACCAAATGAAAAGCGTATTAAACTAATGGCAGTAATGGAGTTTGACTCAGAGACAGAAAATGGCGACAGCTCTTCTGACGAATTACTGTTTTACAAAATGGAGATGAAAGTTCCTGAATCCATTAACTCTCTACAATGGTGGAAACTTAATGAACACTGATATCTGATAATGTCATTTCTTGCCAAGACCGTTTTGTGCATACCAGATACCTCAGTTCCATGTGAATGATTGTTCTCCTCTGCTGGTTATATTGTCAATTAGACCCGCTCATCACTTGAACCAAATAATGTCAACACACTTGTCTTTTTGCGTAGTTGGTTAAAAGATGACACATAAAGGAGACATTCCAGTTTTATTTAGATTTTCTACAAGAACGTTTAATAACTGTTACTTATGACATCATACATTTTAATTTATGGCTTTAATCAAAATTAACGATTAATTAATCGTTAATTTTTCAAAAGTTAACTATTAAATTTTAATTAATCGTTAACAGCCATATGAATTTTATCAAAGATATTTACATTTGCATTAGTCTTACAGGCTGACATTGTTACCAAGCAAATCATGTACAATGTATTTAAAAAATATATAGTTTCTTTACAAAAAAAAACAACCCCCCAAAAAATAAATCTTTATTATATTCTCAGACTTTTTCACAAATGGCTGGTTGGTGAGCGACGTCCACCTTCAGGAAGTCTAGTCCAGTTGATAACTAAGAATAATGAAACTGATCTTGTTCTGGCCTAATTGATGAAAGTTGTTTTATGCACATTCCATGTCAAAGGTGATTTTTAGGGTGATTATTTATTATTTTTGAAGCCCTTAGGTATATGACATGAATTATCATGTGCTATTACTGACCATTGTTCTGTGTGAATGACTAAGTCAAGGAGCATTCACCAAGGTAAATTTGGAGGAGAGAAATCTTATCATGAACATTTAATATAATTGATTTCTCTGTATGGATTATGCATTTTATTAGAGTAAACAACATTATAGTTATCATAATGACAGAAATATTTATTAATTGGGTCTTTTTGAGAGTTTTAGAATTGATAATTTATATTTTATCCTGTATTCACGGAAATGTTTGCTCAATGTTACAACTTAATGTGTGTGGGAGATAATACATTTAGATAGTAAGAGGACTATGGGTTGATTGGAAGATAATCGTTAGTTTCTAGTCTAATGTAGTTATTAATTTATAGTTGAATGTAGTAATTTATTTCATCTTTTTAAAATTAGCACCAAAAAAGTTGTTGTTTTCTATCAATACCTTTACTGTAAAATAAATAAAAAACTCCACTATGCTAATTATAGGACTGCTCAATGTTTTCATTTAAAGGAAAACAAATTGCTTAACAGTTAATAGTTTATAAAAAAATTGTAAAATATAATCAAAATATATTATGTTGAGTTTTTTTTAAAGTTTATTGATATAATAAATATAATTTCAACAGTGTTATTTGATTGTTCCATTTTGTGTGTGACTGATTTAAGGATATTAATCAAGCCTGTAAGCTGTTTAAGACATACAATACATGGTAGAGTTGTAACATTATCATTTTACTAACTTTTTTTAGGTTTAAGTAATGAAACTCATACTGGTCCATGTTATTTTTATGTACAATGTATTGCTAAATTATAGTCCATAATGTAAATTTCAAACATAAAAATAATCAGCAGACAATCTATAGGTGTGATGAAATCAGATTGGAGTATCAAAATATATACCATTATATAAATAGATGTTAGGATGTACCCTGACCCCGCTACCTTCTTTGTATCATTAACTATATCGGCACAGCCCACATTTACTGTGCCATATAAATTCTAATATGATAATTATTATTTAAAAAATTTAAGTTCAGTTCATCTGAGTTTTTACTTTTTGCCACCCTTATAAGATATGAACAATTGATAACTTATTTATCTAGTGCCCATATTGCAAGAAACCACAGCACATCAAGCAATTGAATTTGAGGATATCCCCTGTAGATGAGGAGTTGAGGCTCCACTTTCATTTTCATCACATAAGGACTTCATGCACTGGATCAATCCAGATCATCAATGGTATAAAGTCAACCCACGTTTTTCGCAGTTTATCCGCTTCAAACTCTACCGCAAATTGTGCATTTCTATGAAGTACGATTCTTTATAAATGAATGTTTTTATAGTTAGAGCATAGAAAACATTTTTGAAACTACAGGGAGTCCTCGGGTTACGACGGTCCCGACTTATGCTGTTTACTGGTTATGAACACGCCCCCATAAAATAAAAATATTACTCTTTATGTCATCTTTTTTAATGTTTTTTTATTTCATGGGGTAACAAATTGTTTTCTCTTTTATAAATCCCTTATATTAACTTCACTGTCTTGTCGTGGTCCCGCCCGTCCTCGCATCCGCTGGAAAAAAAAGGTAAAAAATGACCCACTTCCCATGATCCTATCGAGCTCACACTTTGAACATAGACTTGGTGTCACCTAACAATGCATTATCAAAATTTTAGATCGATTGAATGTTCCGTAATAAAATTAATGAATTTTTAATTTATCTCTATATAGCATGTGTAGCCGTCTGCTATAGTTGACCTCCACTCCAGCCATCAATGACTACATCCCCATGTTTTACATCAAAGGGGAGTTCAGTCTGTAAATGTTTATGCTAGTGTGTCGCGTATTATATTGAACATAATCAATACTTTTAGTTATGTTTCATATATAATACGAGCAACCAAGACCCGTCCAAAGACGTTCCGCCACCGTTCGGTGGCATGTTGTAACTCCCCTTCAACAGCCGTCTCGACCGGCATACATGTGCATCACATCAAAAATACTATTCATTATAGTTAAAATAAATAACTCGTAAAAACAGAGATTGACTATAAATCCCAACGCGCATAAATCAAAATAATGTCTTGGAAGAAATACTTCACCAAAAATAACTCGTTTTGAACGTCCGCGTAAACTTGATATGATTGGCTGTAGGAGTCGTGTGTTTGAGAGACCAATCGCTATCGATGACCGGACAGAACTTAGTCTTTTATTATATAGGATAAGGTTTGCTGTCGTTGAGGATGAGGTGAGGTATCCCTTGGTAAGGATACTCTTAAAAAATGCCTCATAAATCCCAGGAAATGACTGCAAAAAGTGAACATAGAGCGCTTAAACTCTAAACCCGGACAGATGAGGCCGTTAGCTAGGGATAGCAATCATCTAGGAGAGAAAACTCCGAAATAAAATCAACTGCTGCCTTGCAGGAGGTGGAGGGATCCACAAAGGCTAGGGAACCTTACCCCGAAAAATAAGGCAGTTATCCAGAGAGCTGAAAGGGAACCCTCCCAGATGGTTTTGCGCAGGGCCAACAACCCAGCCATGTAAAAAGAAGACTGTTACTGAAACCGAAAGCAAAGCAAACACACATAACACAGTCAGAGGCGAGAGTAGAGCTCCGCAAAGGAGACAAATGAAGCCTTGTGGGGAAAGTCAACAGAATCCCACAAGGCCGACCACCCTACTCAAACCGATGAAAAAGAAAAATTACCTTATCCACAAGGCATCTCTCAACTTGGGAACATGGAATGTCCGAACACTACTAGAACCAGGCAGATGCGCCCAAGTCGCCAAAGAGATGGTAAAGTACAAACTGCAAATTCTGGGACTAAGTGAAGTACGGTGGAACACATTTGGAGAAACTAGACTTCAATCAGGTGAAATCCTGCTCTTTTCTGGAAAGAAAATGAAGAAGACACTCATTAAAATAGAGTAGCACTCCTATTGAACAAAGAGGCATTTAAGAGCCTCCTTGAATGGGAGCCAATTTCAGACAGAATAATCAGAGCCAAATTCCTGTCCAAGTTCAAAAATGTCCATATCATTATGTGCTATGCTCCAACCAACCTTGCACCTGAGGAAGATAAAGTTGCATTCTATGAACAACTTCAAAGTACAATGGATAAAATACCGAAAAGAGACATACTGGTCGTCATGGGCGACATGAATGCTAAAGTTGGCAATGACAACATAGAGAGAGAGAAGGTAATGGGCATACATGGACTGGGCAACATGAATGAAAATGGAGAGATGTTTGCAAACTTCTGCACATTCAATGAGCTGGTGATTGGAGGCACCATCTTCCCACACAAAAATTGCCACAAAGTAACGTGGGTCTCACCAGACAACAAAACAGAGAATCAAATAGACCACGTCACTATTGGTCGCACCTGGAGGAGCACATTGCAGGATGTACGAACAAAAAGAGGAGGAGACATTGGATCAGACCACCATCTGGTTGTGGCCAAGCTAAAAATAAAGCTAGCCAACCAAAGGCCAAAAACAGACAGGCGAATCAGATTTGACCTAGGCAAGCTCCAAAACCCACAGGAAAAGAACGAACTACAGCTAACCCTTAAAAACCGATTTGCTGCACTGCAACTAGATGATGAAAATGAAGGAAACATAGACAAAATCTGGGATAACTTCAAAGAAATTATTACAGTATCTTGCAGGAAATACTAAAACCTGCCCCGGAAAACAAAAAACACTGGATCAGCGATGAGACATGGCAAAGAATTGAAGATAGGAAACATGCAAAACAAAAAGTGAATCAAGCCAAAACAAGAAAACATAAACAACTTACTCAACAAGAGTACCATACAATTTCAAAAGAGGTCACAAAAATGCTTAGCAATGACAAAAGAACATTTTATAATAAGCTAGCTGAACAAGCAGAAGAAGCAGCCGGAAAAGGAGATCTAAAACAGTTATACAAAATTACTAAACTCTTGAGTGGCAATAAATCTAACTACAATATACCAGTCCGAGATAAACAAGGTAAAGTCATTTGCTCCATAGATGACCAGCTTAGAAGATGGAAAGAATATTTCCAGGAAGTCCTAAACAGACCGACCCCTCTGAACCCACCCGTTTTGACCACAGGAGAAACATTGGACATAAATATGGAAGGGATATCCAAAGAAGAAATATGGACGGCCATCAATCAAATGAAGACAGGGAAAGCAGCAGGTGTAGATAACATACCACCCGAGGTCCTAAAAGAAGGAGGAGCTGAAATCATCAACCAACTCCACAGTATTTTCAACAAAATTTGCTCAACTGAAACCCCTCCTGCAGAATGGAAAAGGGGCTTACTGATTAAAATTCCAAAGAATGGGGATCTGTCACAATGTGAGAAATGGCGAGGAATTACTCTACTATCAGTACCAAGCAAGGTCTTCAGCAGAACAATACTAAACAGAATAAAAGATGCCTGCGATGATCTCCTGAGAGAAGAACAAGCTGGGTTCAGAAAAGGAAGATCATGCATTGACCAAATAGCAACACTCCGGATAATTATAGAACAATCTATTGAATGGCAATCTCCACTCTATGCCACATTTGTGGACTTTGAAAAGGCCTTTGATAGCATAAATAGAGAAACTATATGGTCAATAATGAGGCACTATGGAATGCCAAACAAAATAACTAACATCATCCGAAATCTGTACGAAAACTTCACCTGCCAAGTAGTACATAATGGTAGACTAACAGATGAATTCCATGTCACAACTGGAGTCAAACGAGGATGCCTCCTTTCACCACTTCTGTTCCTTCTTGTGTTAGACTGGGTCACAAAAGAAGCTTATGCAAGCTCAGGAAAAGGAATCCAGTGGAACCTAATGCAAAAACTAGAAGATTTGGAGTTTGCGGATGACTTGGCCATTCTGTCCCACAGACTTCAAGACATGCAAGACAAAATCACAGCCTTGAGCGAGACTGGGAAAAGAGTAGGACTCAATGTAAACATTCAAAAAACAAAATTTTTGAAAATAAACTTCCTACAAGATGGAGTCATCCAAGTAGAAAACCGTAACCTGGAGCAAGTAAACAACTTTGTATACCTTGGGAGTGTGGTCAGTGTATCAGGGGGAACAGATGAGGACATCGAACGAAGAATAAATTTGGCGCGACAGGCTTTTGCCAATCTGAAACAGGTCTGGAGATCTACACACATCTCTGTGAAAACAAAAGTAAGGATCTTTAACACCAATGTTAAAACGGTCCTACTTTATGGATCCGAAACATGGCGGACGACAGAGACAACACAAAATAGACTCCAGACCTTTGTTAACAGATGCCTCAGAAATATTCTGAAAATAAAATGGTTCGATAAGGTCGAAAACTCCAAGCTGTGGGAGAGGTGTGGACAAAGAACAGTAGAGCTAGAACAACAAATCATGGAAAGAAAGTGGAGATGGATTGGACACACCCTCAGGAAAGATAACAGCAGGGCTAGGCAGGCCTTAGATTGGAACCCCCAGGGCAAACGACAACGAGGAAGACCCAAGTGTACATGGAGACGGAGCATGTTGGACGAGGCTGGAAGGACTGGGAAGAGCTGGGAAGAATTGAAGCGACTGGCAAGGGACCGTGTAGAGTGGCGAGCTTTGAAAGAGGCCCTATGTTCCACAAGGAACTCAAAGGACAAATGATGTTGATGATATAGGATAAGGGATTTATAGTCAAAAACTTTGTTTTTAGGGGTTGTTTTTATTAAATACTTTTTATGTCATTAACTTTTTTATGTTTCGGGCGCACAGCGGAAAGAATATGCTTTGTTGTGGTTGTAGGGCGAGGAAGACGCTCAGTCTCAGTACATACCCCATTTCGGTTTTTTACACCATCTCTCTCTCAAAACTCTATTGGTTTTTTTTCTTTTTTTTTCAAGTGGTAAGCTGGTAAGGAATTGTTTTCTCTTCTTTTATGTCATTGACTAACATTTTGTTATAGTTATAGTATAGCACTGTACTGTACGTACAGTATTTTACATACATTTACATATATATATTATTAAAACTATATAATTTGCAATTGTCACGCAAGTCAGTCAGTCTGTCCTGACTGACGCTACTAATTTTAGAAAGCAGGGAAAACCAAATTACTGCACCAAAGCATCAAAAGGTGTGCAAATTGAATATGTGTTGTAAAAATATATGATCAAGCGTCATTGTTTTCGCTCATATTTTAATTTTGGAAAAGGGATCAATGTAAAATGAGGATTTGATGATGGTTAATTATAAAATTAAAAAAGAAACGGGGCGCCCTGCAACCCCTATTATAAAATACTTTGTGTACATTTCAGAAAGTTTAATATTTCGAATTTATCAAACAAGGACAAGTTACTTGGGCTTTTGAAAAAGGTCGGCGCCGTTGGCGCCCTAAAAAAGTGCATTTTTAAAATAAAATAAATAGATTTCAGCTGAAAACTTCCGTCATTTTTGACGGGTGTACGCTAGTATATAATATAATGTTCCGACTTACACTGAAATTCGGGTTATGGCGTTTCTTAAGAACGGATCAATGTCATAACTCGAGTACTCCCTGGACCTGAAAATGTTAAACATTATTGAAGACTTGTGACGTGAAATAACACCTTACTTTAAGTCACCATTACACTCATATCACCCAACAAATAATATTAGAGAAAATCAGACATTTTTGAGTTTATCCCTGAAACTCTTTTGAGCTTCGCAGGATTCGGCTACTAAAGAGTGTTCCCCCCCCCTCCCCAAAATGACTATGGTACATTTTGGTGGGTTTTTTTTATGTGTCCCCCATAACCTCGTGGTCATAGGGGGTTCTAATGTTTCCGTTTGAACTTTCTCCGGGCTTGGTAGACTTGGCGGCGCCCATCTCCTCTCCAAGTTATAATGTGACCTTAGCGTGGCTAGATCCCACGCACCTCAGCTTGTGAGGCGAGCGCACTACTGACTTCGCCATCCAGCCGCCTTTTGGATAGTTCCATATGAAACTAAATTGAGGATTTTAATTATTTAATTTAAACGCAGGGCGTATTATATTGAACAACCTTTTTAATATTTTGCTGCGGTGCGTATTAAATTGAACATACTTTTTATAATATATTCCTGATCTGTAAATGTTTATGCTACTCTGTTGCATAATCAATACTTTTAGTTATGTCTCATATATAAGTATAAGGGATTTACAGTCAAAAACTTTGTTTTTACGGGTTGTTTAATTCCCTATTGAAACTTCTACAGCCTTAAATATTTGATTTCATATATATAACAGATAATACATGTTTCAGGAAGAAGTAATTTTTTCACTTCAAATGGTTTTTTTAACTTATAAAAGAGCGTAATTCTGCTTATAAAGTGATATTGATTTAATGAGCATGCTGTATTGTATTCACTGTCTCAATTAACTTTGACATGAATAAATAGTAATAGTATTTGAAAAAATGGGAAAGGGTGAGCTGCAAAAGTTGCAGTGCTAAATGGCAAAGGATGACTATATTAAAAAAAAAGAGGTGTAATGGATCAGAAAATGTCAAAAATATTACAAACTACAAATTAGTAATGATGAAATGTTAGGTTATTATAGAAACCAAATGAATAATAGGTTTCAGAAATAAGATTGTAAATTTATAAATTGTACTTACCAATTCTATAAGATTTAGAATTGTTATTTAAGGTTAATGTATAGGTTTGCTTCAATCTAATTACGTACTTTGGTTGTAGACTTCTTTTCAAAAGTTAATGATATTTTTTCCTTTGTGGTTGATTTGAAATTGAATCCACAATTAACACACTTAAACACAAAGCAGGAAATAACTTGTATATGAGAGTAATCCATTAATGTAAGTCATTTCCTTCTTCTTTAATTAACTGGAAAAAACATTGAAATAATACATTTTCCATATTATTCCAAAAGGCGTTTACTTCTTGTAATTTTATACCTACTATTGAACACATTACAGCCAAACATTCCTATAGTATTAGTAATAGTATTGATTGTGATACTCAATTAAATTTTATTTAAAATCTTTGCTCTAAAACAGGGGTGTCCAAAGTCCGGCCCGCGAAGCAATTTTAACTGGCCCGCGGCTTCATCTGAAATAATTAATTGACTGACATATTATTTCTTTAACGACATTTTTTTTATAAGAAATGTCGAAATATGGTACTGTTTAGAGTACGTCAAATGATGGCAAAATTCGATAACATTGTATTGTTTACCAATTACTAGACTTTCAGTCTTAAAGACCAAACAAGAGGAACAAATTTAGTTGCTTTGGTTTATTCTGCTGTCGATTACGTAAAATTACCAAGTAAGCAATCTCTGTATTTATTACTGATGGTGCCCCTGCCATGACTGATAAGCACAGTTGACAAACAAAATGTGTCTGTATAAAAGTCAGCGAAGAGTCGTGCAAAGATTTTAAACTTCACTGCATCATTCACCAACTTCTTTGTGCCAAACACCTTAGATGTGATCGTGTCCTTAAAAGACAGTGATAAAGGCTATGAAGTCTATTCGCCCTAAAGCCCTGTTTCACCACCAGTTTCAGCAGTTTCTTCTTGACATCCAGGGAGACTACGGAGATGTTGTATCACAATGGTATAAGATGGCTCAGTCGGGGAAAGCACGTCAGCGCTTCTACGCAATTTTACAAAATATTTGTGGGAAATACATGGAAGTTAAGAAACAACCAATTCCAGAACTATCTGATACTGCTTGGCTGGCAGATTTTGCATTTTAGTTGAAGTCATCTAAACGCCCTTAACAAAAATCGTCAAGGGCACAATGCAGTGCTAAGCCAATTATATTCACATATCAAGGTATTTGGGAATAAACTGCAAATTTTTCAAAGTCAACTGTTTTAAATGCAGCCTAATACCACACTTTTCCCCTCACTACAGGAAATCATGACAGGTTTTCCAGAAAGAAGCTTCAATGAGATAATGCATAGGTATGTTGCAGATATCACATCCATGGCCGATGAATTTCAAAGAGGCTTTCATGACTTTGAAACTATTAAAAAGGAAATCATGTTTTTTTTCTTCACCTTTCTCTGTAGACCTTGATAATACTCCAGGCAGTCTGCAACTGGAACTCTTTGAGCTGTAAAGTGATGCTGAATGTCGCAGCAGAAAACAGCTTTCTCTTATTGACTTTTAGTCAGCTGGATAAAGACAGATTCCAAGAGATTCGAACGTTTGCTGAGAAAATGCTCAGCTTGTTGGGCTCAACCTACTTGTGTCAGCAGACTTCAGTTATGAATTTTAACAAGAACTGTGTGAGGACGAGAATAAGTGACTCTCACCTACGTAATATCATCCGTATCAAATCCAGTGGCATTGAACCTGACCTCAACTTCTTTACTGCAGTCAAGATCTGTTTCATCCTTCACATTAAAATTTTGCAATAAAAACTTCTCAACCGTCTCAAACTATGTTTATGCTATTATTTTAATCCGGCCCGCGAATATCTTTAATTCAAAGTTTGGACGCCCCTGCTCTAAAATATTAAAACCTCTTTGAAAAATTAAATTTAAAAAATAATATTTGTTTATAATGTAATGGTTACTTTTTTGGGAGCTCAGCTGCCCTATCTAGACATTATTGCTATGATCATATAGCCACATGATAATGATTTTCAGTGAATCAGTTAGTAAAAGTTACATAAACAATATTTTATTAAACTTTTAATCAATAGTTTTACTCTGTGATATGGTTGAGAGGAGCATTGTGCAAAATAGATATTAAATGTCAGATTTCAAATCCCTTGCTCAGGCTGCTTCTCAGGTTATATGACTGGGCTACTGATAGGTAGCTATTATCTTTGGATCCCTGAGATGTTAATTTGTTATGATTTTACTTTTTGAATGTTTGTTGAACAGGTGTAACAACTAATGATTCTCAATTTATTTAAGCTTTATATTGTAGAGAAAACTCCATCATAAATTACAATGTAAGTGTAGGAAAAATAGTGGTAAAGAATTAGAAGGGATACTGCTTACAGATTCACATAAGTTACTGCAAGTGAGATAGTACTTATTATTTTATTTTAAGTGTTCAGTTCTTGTCCAATGTATTGGAATAACTATTTAAATTGACATAATATAGACATCTACAGGATCAAACAAAAAAATTATTTTAAAATTTAAAAGGACTATTACTATTATTCAGTACTATTTTGTTCAAACTACCTTTAAAAATAGGCTGTACCAGAACTTCACTCTTAATGGTAAGGGAAAAAAAATTAATATGACAAAATTTATAACTTCACTTAGAAGACAAGACTTGGCTTAGACACATAATTTATTTTGTTCAGTCAGTCAATATGTCATGGGAGAGAAAACAGCTGCTATAATCCTATCAAATTGTAAATACACTAGTCATGCTAGTACAAATAAAAATATGGGCATACGATGGGTTGATACCAAATAAGTATGTTTACTATTATGAAACAAATATACATGCTTGTTGAAAAAGCTTTTTACATAAAATATATAATTTAACAAGGCGAAAATGTTTGAAAAAATAAAATCATGGAGTAAATGACCCATGTATGAGATAAATAGTGGCCCTTAAATTAAAAAAAGTAATGCAAGTCACAACCACTTGGTTAAAAATCTTACCCAATGCAAGTTAAAAGTGAATCAAATGAACAATCTTCAGGTATATTCTATTGTTTTAGAATTTATCAAAAGCCAAAGAAATTAGCCACGTATTGATTTGATGTGTTCATGTATTCAAATGTAAAATGTGACTACATCATCTAATGACGAGTATCTGTGTAATACAAGTGATTACTCAGCTGCAATCTAAAAAATATTGTAATTTAAGAGAATAAAATGGGGCAAAAGATTAAGCTACTCTCAAAGAATTATTTACACTTGCTGGCAGTAATTTGTGAAATGCTGACAAAAAGAGTCAATTAGTGCCCCTCATATAATCTGATTACTTTTTATGCCCCCTGAACTCCTTATCCATATTTACTACAGACTTCAATTAAGTCAAATCTTATTTTGCACAGTTATTGAGAACATTTATTTTTTAGGCTTTTGAACTTCCCATTGCTCTATGCTTTTTTATACAAGTAAAATTTCCAATAAATTATAAGTCAACATAAGTAAACTAGTATTTAAAAAAAAACACTGCAATTTTAAAACATGTTATGTGTGTTATCATTAATTAAGTAGACTCATATTCTAATATTTGTAAAACTAAATCACAACATTTCGGGTTATAAAATGATTTTCTTTAGATAATTTCGTTGTAGGACTTAAGTAGTAATAGGAAACAGAAATGGTGCTATGATTAATATACAAGCTCATAACATTTCTAGTTGTGATAAAAATGTTTGCAACAGGTATGAAATGGTAGCATTATTCTATTTGCTATCATTACATCCATCAAACTGTTTTTACACCAATGTCCTCTCTCAACAAAATTTAAAATTTTTACAAATTACCACAAAATATTTTAAGGAAAAAAAGAAGATAAACATGTATTTTGTTGTTTTATACAAGAAGATATTAGCTTGCTAGAATTTGTATTGTGATTATAAATACAATAAACTTACTAAAAAAAATATTTAAAAAATAAAATAATAAAGGGTTTAAATGAACTTATTTTTAACTGCACTCTTTATTTAGGCCAGTAAAACAAAAATATTGCACAATCTAAAAATAAAAGCTATTGTTGAGACATACATTTCATAATTATAAGATATTTGATTTTGTTCTTCACCCGTAATGTTAGGATATGATGGATTTTAAAATAATGTCATGCATGGTTGCAGCACCTCAGCAAGAAATAAAAGGGATTAAGATTGTCAAAAATGGGGGAAAGGACATACATATATCATTTAAATTAGATAGGTGATTTGACCCAATGATAATAATGGCCAATTAATCTACAGTATATACTTATCAAACATTAGCAAGAAGTGGCTTGCTCCATGCAATTGATAAAATTCTATTTTTAACAACGCATGTCTAAATTCCTTAACAGTACAGCAACTAGTGTAAACTACATACCTTACAACGTAATGCTATAATGTATGTATTACAAAGCATAATTATCAATAAGCTAGCACATAACTTTCGGAAGAAAGAAGAAAAACTTATTTTAATTTTCTAGATCAATATCATTATTAAAAAAAGATATGTTTACTTGAAACTTAATTATAAGATGTGGAGCATTTTCAAATAAAAAGACATTTAATAAAGTATACAAAAATATTTTCATTAGTATTTATATAATGAGCCTTTAAAGTTTATAGTTTTACAGCAGGGTGATTTATTCAGCTTTCAAACATTCACACAAGAAAAACCAGGTGGGCAGGAAATGGACATGTTGCCACACAGAGATCTTAATGAAAAACTGGTTTCACTCATTTCCATGACCTGAATTCATGAGAAATACTTGCCATAGTTGGTAGAAGCTGGTGAGGTTGAGTAACTGCAGGAGTAAAATACAATACTCATACCCAAAGAAAATACACGGCAAGGAAAAGCACAAATGTATCAAATATAAATTTTACTCCAAAACATTTGTTCAATAAATTTGGGAAAGTGTTTGAGGCCAATTTAGGACTTGCAAACCACTAACATACCATGTAAAGGAAAAACAATAAGCCTTTATAGTATTTGTAACTTATAAAATAATTCTGATTAATTCACCCCATTTTAGGAAAGATTGCGGCTTCATGCACTTTTTTCTTAGCAAATAAATTATCAATAAAACTAATTTTAGAGCTATGACATAATATTTGTATGCAGTATTAAGAGTTGGGGCTTACTATTATGTACATGTAAAAAAAACCTAAAATATTGATTACATACAAAAGAAACAGTATTTTATAAATAGAATCTTGTAATAACTTCTAGTGAGTTTCTTCTTTCAATGAAATCAGTACATCTGTTAAGTTATTTACATTATAATACATGCAATTTAAATCAATACATTTTTTTAGACATTCAAATGCCTCATGTTCAGGACATGATTATGGCTAGCACTTCACTCATGCATCTGTAATACTGGAGTCATGATTACATTACCTTTAATTAAAAATATAACTCTAAATAGAACAATAAAGAGTATTTTGTTGGTCAGCGTAAGGTTACAGTATATTACATCAAATATTTTTCACAAATAAGATCAATTAATTTAAATTAAAACAAATCTTGCCAAACAAATATAAACATCCTGCATTTAAAATTCCAAAGTTTTGTGCAGAACATTTGTTATCTTCACAATTTTTTAGAAAGTTTTTAAATTGTACAATATGTATATTTTCATGAGATTATTGCCAAAACTACACACTCGTTTCCTTCTTTTGGAAATCAGAACCTGAACTCTGTCGTATCCAGACATTATCATCTAAACTGTCCCCATCATCTGAACTGGTGCTAGAATCATCAGCCATGTTACAAAACCCTTTCTGAGTTAAACGTTCATACTCACTTGCTGATCTGGGCAGCCAAAAAGCTTTTGTGGCTAAATCATCACTTTCACTAGCCTGCTTGATAAGTTTGTGCATAACTTTGTCTCTGTACATGTGATTAACATAAACATAATTTGCTTTTGATGGTCGTCCTTTGAACTGTTCATCCCATCCCAAGGACCGCTGCTTGTTGGTAAGTTTGTTTCTTGAGTGCCTTTCAGATCTATGGTGTTTTTTCCTGTGTGTTGGATCAGAGTGATGGTCAGAGTCTATTGATCTTGCTTTTTTCATATTTTGTTGTGCAGTTTGATTGGTTCCCTGATAATGGGGCTCATAAGCCTGACTGTCTGACATGACTGGGCTACAAGGGGCATAAGTGACAGTTCGCCCTGGACTGCCACCTACTGGAGTTCGTTTAGGTCGTGGCCGGCTGCTGTCTGAGCTATCCCCCCCAGATAGTGGACGCCAGCTATTGCCACTACATCTATTTTTACGGTTCGTTTGAGACTGTGAATGAGAACTGCTTGATCCAGGGCTCATGGACTTGACCTGCCGACCCTGTGACTGAATGAGATATGGGGATGGAGGGATGTTGAATGAGGGCAGCACCTGCTGATTTAAGGGTGGGGGGGAAAGGCCATTAGGGTTTTGATTTAAATTAAATATTTGGGGATTTAGGGAGACTGGCTGAGGGAATAGGCCATAGTCAAACGGATAATGTTGAGAGTGAGCAGGGGGTGGAGGAGTAAATGAGTATGTTGCCGTATGACTAGTTATGGGAGGTAGATTACAATAGGGATTCCAAGCCACACCTGGATTCACTGGTCTCGTAGGAACTTCTCCCTGGAGAGACCGTTCGTTATGAGAATTCGACCCACTTAATTGATTGCGTGGTACTGAACCCTCTTTGTCTGTTTGCCTCACCTTCTCATCTCCTTCATCTAAATTCTTCCCATGACGAGGCAGTGTGTTGTTATTGCGAGGCTGGACAGGAGTGAATGCACTAGGATGAACCCCTGTCCCAAGTGACCCGGCACTGGGTGAACGTTGATGCTGAGGAAGATTCTGATTGGGGTTTGCTTGCTGGTAGGCTGTACCAACATGTTTGTCTCTGTCTGGAGTTGCTGACCTTATTCCAGATACCTGACTGTTGTGCTCCAGTGAGATTGCACCACAGGATGAACCCAGCATATTCTGTGGAGTTAGTTGGTTATTGATGTGAACAGGTATTTCCCTGGAGCTAGAGAAAGAGCCAGCTTTAGCAGAGGGCTTTTCTTTTGACTGGATCTGAATCTCAATACTAAGGTGAGTATTAGCATCACTACTTGTTTCATGACTATGTCGGTGATGGTTTAGCTCCCCTGCTGAATTATTGTCAGTCAGGCTGCTATTCAGATCTCTGTTTACATCTTTGTTCATTACTTTGCTGTGATGTCGATTTTTCTGCCAAAATTTTTTAGCAGCTCCATTCTGTCTAGGATTATAAAAATTAGGGAAGCCTTCTTGTGCTGAATTAAATGATATCTCTGAGGAGTTTGGTATGATGAGGTTGATGTTGGACTGTTTGCTGTTGTTCTTCATATTGTAAGCCTTTGTGATATTGGAAGATTTTTGGGAGTATAATGACAAATTGGTGTTGCTGTTTGACTTGACAACAGTCCCATTAGCCTGTGGTTGAGTTACAGGGGTTGGTTCAGACTGCGGCTCAGTTATTTCCATTGGAGCTGTATAGGTTTCCTTTGGGGTACATCCACCCAAATGTTTCCATCTCAGCTGAGCATCTTTTCGAGTACAAATAAAATAAATAACCATGAAAATACCAAAGAACGAACTCATCAGTCCATAAGCATAGCTGAATATGATTTCTTGGTGAGGGATAATGAGATGGAAAGGCTTAGCAATGGCCAGAGCACCACACATCCACATTACGATAAACAAAAAGAGGAAGGCAACTAGAGATCTGAGTTGTGTGATGGGTCTTCGCTCCTGATCAGGAATACTTGTCACTGAAACAACATCTTCCTCATCTTCATCATTACTAGCTCGACTGTACCGCCGACGATAACCTCCACCATTGCTACTGCTAATATTATTATTGTTGTTATTAGAATGATGCAAGTTGATATTATGAGTGTTGTTTGTTGTGGTGTCCGGCTGAGATGGCACAAGTTCTATTTCATTGGTGTGGATTTCATTGTCACTTTCATTAGCTGCCTCACTGTCAGTTTCTGGTACTGACCTCACAACACATGAGATTCTCATGAAAAGAACAAGGTTCCAAGCAACAAGTAGGGCTACTGGAGCATAAAAGGCACCAAGACTGGGTTCCCATTCCAGAAAGCAGCTGTGAAAGATAAGTTTATAAACTTAATACACAAACTATGATGACTACAGCTTAAATATTCTTACTGATGTGTACATACAAACAGCTACATTTTAAATTAAAATAAAAATATAATTTTCTTGCTGATGTGTACATACAAGCAGCAACATTTAAAATAAAAATAAAATATACTTCTGATATAAGTATAAACATATTTCACATAGAAGCAATGAAAATATTAAAATGTTTAAAGAACATAAATATCACGAATTATTTTTATGTTTCACTTAAATATAAGATATTTTAAAGTCTCAACTTACTATTTGAGGCCAGAATAAAAGTTGACGTTAACAGCAGCCGTAATGCCACAAATGATGACAGGTACACCATATCCAACAAAGTAGAACTGGAGAATAGGTTTTGGTGGCAGTGGCATGGGGCCAAGTTCAGGTGGAGGCTCTGGAGGCTGATTGGCTTTGTTGAATTTTTTATAAATTATGCTAAGTAAAATAGAAATGAAAATGTATGTTATTAGTTTAATAGTAAAACTTAGTCTTTCTTAAAATGGTAATTTCAAAATTTTCATTGTAAATCAGAAAAGTATTAATAATAATAATACTGATAAACAACCTACTTGGACATAATGGTGATCCAAAATACTGCACATAATGTAAGATAATGAATACAAATGCCAGCCATTTGACAAGGCAATTCAACATCTGTGCGATTAATGCCAAATATAAATGCTGCCATCATTAAGAATGTGCTCAAACAAAGATTCACAACCGCATGCTTGATTTTCTTGGGAATTCCTATAGACCTGAAAATAAGAGTACATTTGGTCATGATAGTACGTTTTTGTGCTGTATACCCTTAATTTACCTTTATTGGAATTTTTCTCATTTATAATCAGCTGTGCCAGTTGGTTACAGCACACTGGTGTCATGAAGACAACAAAAAACTTGAAGTCATGCTAGTGCTAATTCACACAGACATGCTGGCTTTTTCATGTATCTTTTACTTTTAACACATCTAGGAAAAGTTTTTTTCAAATTAAACTTTTTATCCTACAGCTTAAAACATTTAAGATTTTCTGAAAGTAATAAGTCACTCATTCTAATCACTTTTAGCAACCTTTCTCTAGAGAACTCACACAATTTAAGACATAGTTATGACTATTTGAAAACTGCTTTTAAATTGACTTACCCAAAACATGCCATTAAAGTAATCATTACAAGAAGCATACAAAACATGCAGACTCCACTGCCAACATATAACACTGGTTCCATGGTAAATGCAGCTAATCGATATTGAAATGAATGATCCTGTAATAATAAATAATATCACAAGTTATTTTTACAACAATTTAACTAGTATGAACAAAGAAA
The DNA here is from genome assembly GCA_944989445.1 of Ampullaceana balthica. NCBI lineage: Eukaryota > Metazoa > Mollusca > Gastropoda > Lymnaeidae > Ampullaceana > Ampullaceana balthica. The sequence continues at coordinate 833,854 of CALYLW010000230.1, read as the reverse complement.
AATTAAACAACAATCTTTTAACTTTTAGATTTGTATCTACTTTAAAAAAATTAATTATGATTTCAGCTAATATTCATATTGAAAAATATATTTATGCCAAGTCTTAATTTAAATACCTGAAGAAGTGCAAAATTAGAAAGGTGATACACATGAACAACAATTGAAGTGCCATTCCTTTTGATGATTTCACACCTATCAGTTTTCCATCCACCATTTCCTTCTGAAAAAAACAAACAAAAAAAGTATAACAATTACAGTGAGACCCCTAAGTCGACGGCGTCAGGGTATGAAAAATGGCGCCAAGATAACCGATCATCGAGTTAAACGAAAACCAATATGGTGGCAAAATATTAACATGCGCTTGAAATTTCTTCAAAATTATATACACTATGTGCGTTAATTAGTGATGGGACGATTAATTGGAATCGTATCGGAATATCGGGACCCTAATATTTCTTCACTCTTTCCTAAGGTTAAGACTGTTCGTTTTTAAAGGCCATTTAAATATAACCCAGGGTTCCCACTCAGTCGGGAATTCTTAAAATAATTTTCTATGTCTTGAAAGTCGCGAAATAGTCGGGAACAGTTATGACTAGTCGGGAATTTTTATATATATATTTTTTTTATAATTGTCTGCGCATGCGTTAAAGGTCAAATTTTTCGCCTCGCCTCATCCCATGGCGCGTGTCACCGCCGCTCGCGTTTGCAATGCCAGTCGAATCGGCGAATTTTTAAAAAAATAAACATATCAATATGGTAATTTTAAGTTTAATGCTTTTGACGTGCAGGATATCTGTCACTATGAGAAAACACTCGAATTTCGTCCGTCAATCAAATGATACGTGTAACTTGTAATATAAATAGTAACAAATGCGGCCTTGACCTTATCAGAATTCGACCTACAACAGTGATGACGTGTATATTATATATATACTAGAATATTAAGAAAATGATTTGATTTCACCGTCACGCGCGTGTTAGTCACAGTCACGTATCTTACTGGTAACAAAGCAACAACAAACTTTTAAAAGAATGATAATAATTTTTTAATTTAATTATATAAAAACCACCGTCAATTCTCGATACAAACCTTTATTTTCTTTTCTCAAGATATTCGTTTATCTTAAAAAATAAAATGATTAATGCATCAGAAAATGAATTAAGTTTAATAATAATATAACATGCACAGCGAAATGACGATTAAAGACCGCTAACGCTAGTACCTCTGGTGAATACATACTCGATAGAGACGTGTCATTACCGTGATCACACGGATCAAAAGTGAAACAAGATAAAAAAACATCAGGTAAGCCTTATTGAAATCTTGTAAAATCACACAATAGCCGGAAGTCTCGAAGAAAGCGAGATGTCAACACTATTTTGAACTAAAAATGCCAAAGTGCATTGCTAGGCGAACAGACGGGGATCGAGCTAACTGACGTTAAGTTGCAAATTGGGCACTCTTTTGTGCTAAAAATATTAGGGCTCGGCGACTTTAAAAAATCGAATTAACCGATGAAAAAATGCAAAGACAAAGAGAGAATTTGGCGGTTCAAAAACAAACGTCGACTTAATAGAGCTGACGAGTTAACCGGGCTCGAGTTAAGTGGGCCCCACTATATTTCATTTAATTAGATTGAAATTAAGTGTTGTATTAACTAAGGTTGATAACGGTTAACCAGTTAACGTTTCATAAGATCAGGACCAGTCCTGTTTAATCTGGACCGGTTAACAGTAACTTCAATTAGTCCAAACTAACTTATTACCCAGAGTTCATATTTTGGTGTGTTAAAGGTTGAGATGCAGAGCAGCATATGAGAGATAACACACCAGTGATGGTGATATCAAAGCGCCTTCTTAATATTCCAATGTATACATATAATATATATATGTCATTATTATTAGTCAAGTTTGGCTATTGAATGATTTTTAAATTTAAAAAAAAATTCCCTTTGTTGCCGAGGCATAGTACAAGAGCTAACACACAGTGCAGTGATGAATTTAAAAACACCTTTGGTGTGAACAAGGCCCCATATTTTACTATTATTATTACACGTCATTTGATAGGTGTAGGAAAGATACCTTGCTACCGGATGGTTAACCGGTCCTCAAATTCACGTTAATTATTATAGTGAGTTTTTTTAATATCAAATTTTAAATTTATTTGTTGTTTGTTGGAAGAGTGATAAGGCAGGTATAGCCAAAACCCCATATATGAACAGAAAAGTATGGGGTCATCTTGTGTGCCACAAAATACTGTCATGCCCGTGAGTTAAAAACTGAAAAATAATATGGCATTTAATAAAAAGCCCAAACTATCATCATTGTTTACTCTGTAAACTCACGAGTTTTATTATTTTTTAAAATTAATTTCCATTTTTTGTGTCTGTAGCCAAGTTGACAGGCATCAGACAAGAGAGAAGTAAACGCAAGAGAAGAAAACACAATGTCCTCAAAGGACAAGGCATGGTTAAATTTGTTACATTCTCTAGGGGTTTTTAAAAACTAGGGGTGTACCAGATTCAAGTTTTTAAAATCCGTCCGGTGCCGTATTTGTGGATTTATGAAGTGAGATCCGGCGGGAGCGCGGAGCCGGATTTACAAATAATTTTTTTTTAAACCTAAAAACATCACTTGACTTAGTTGAGTGGAGTCACTCGACTGTGCATTACTGCAGTTCATTACTATAGACATGACAATGATAACATATACTCATATTAAATCATTGAAATGTAAAATAATTAAAATAGAATAAGTAATATTATGTTCCATAAGTTCAAGATGAAACATAATGCATAAGCACATAATCCTAATTAAGTAATTTTAATTTTTAGTTTTCAGTTTCAGTTTTTAGTTTTCACATTGTTTTCAGTTGGCAGCTCTGTGCCAACTAACAGGCAGTGACAGTTTATAGTTATTGGGCAAACTGTTCACTGAATGTTAGCAAATGCTGCACTCATACACTTTAGTATCGCGCTGTGTACATTCATTAATACATGCTACGCATGCGCGATCAATGTTCACTCTAAGGTTCGTTGCTCCTTGTGCAAAGTAAAAAATCTTGTGTGCAAAGTTGCACAAAAACATTTTTTGTGCTATATTTTACCAAATTTACAGCGCAGAAATTCCAAACTGCTGCGCGGCGTCTGTCAGATATCTGCGCAGCTTAAGGGAACATTGTGCAGTTTGATGTGCCATTTTGACTCATACGGGCCATCCATAAATGACGTCACGCACCTAGGAGGGAGGAGGGTCACACATTTGTGATGATGTGTGGTTAGAGGAGGGTTTGTTGTTGTTTTAAACAACTGTGATGTCACATCAAAGCATGCAACTTTAAACAAAAGTTCAACTTAAATCTTTGATTGCTTAGAATTTATTTAATGAAGTTTTAAATGGCTTCTCACATGTTACGATATTAGAGTGCATCCTTACACTTAACTAAATGCATACTTAAATGACAATAAAGTGATTTGAAAAATGCTCATTTTATTCGGGGTGGGGCAGTGGCGAAATATATGGCGTCATATTAGAGGGGGAGGTTAACTTCTTGTGACGGCATGTGACGAGAGGAGGGGGGGGGGAATCGGACAAATTCGCATGACCTCATTTATGGACGACCCCATACAATTCTAGCACGCAGGTTGTATTCCAAGCAAAGGTCGTATACCAAGCAAAATGTTTTGCGTCCAAACAGGACGTTACCGAGTTGGACTTATACCAAATCAGATGTATACTGGGGTACCCTTGTGATTCAAGTCCCACAAACTCATGAAGTGATGCACCATTAAAATTCAAAATAAGTGGGTTTTTGTTGTTTTTAAAAAAATTTAAATTCTGATTTACATCAGCGAGAAAATTAAGTAGTAAACTGGAAGTGCTACTGTGCTATTGCCTAATCTGGCCCACATCCAGCTAAATTGGACCGGATCCGGATTTGTAAAAATGGATGGATTCTGGATTTACAGGAGCCGGAATCCAGTACATTCCTATTATAAAACTAAGGGAAAAGACCTCGCTACCCAATGGAAGGCTAAACTGGTCTTTTTTTTTCAGGACAGTTAACTAGTCTAAAAACGAACTGTCTAATAACAAGTGATATTATGCCATTGCAACACATACAAATTAAAAATTGACTATTAATCATCACTGTTTATTCCTTAGTTTGGACATTTCTGGGTGCTTTTTTTAAAGATTCGCTGAATTGACTGGCATCACGGAGAGAGCTAAACATGAGTGGTGGTGACAGCTAAGGCACTTTGATGTCACCATCTGATTATGCAAGAATTTTATACATTTTCTTGTTGGTTCTCAAAACTTAAGGAAAATATGGACAGTAAACCAGTCTTTTTTTAACAGGTCCTCAAAAACGAGCGGTCCTAACAACCTCAGTAATAACTGTTATTTCTCTTATAATTAAGCAAAATTTCAGACACAGACACATATATATATAGCCAGAGCTTATTAGACTTACCACTTAAATCAAAATATGCTGCCTTGAGTGGTTTTCTTGTATCGACAACTTCAAATGTTATCACAACAGGTTCAGACAAATTTTTTGCTGGTCCACCTAATTTTTAAAAAATTTTTTAAAGCCCTTGAAAATAGTAAATAGAAATCAAAAATGTATTTTTCCTAAACCTGTCCATCGAATAAATTAAATCCATCCAGTCTAATAAAATATTGATATCTTGTCTAATCCTTTTAAAAAACATAAAATCTTGATATTTAAGTTATTTAAATACATATAAAATTTGTCTTTACCATATCATCATACTTCAAAAAATCTATTTTATCATATATTATTCTCAACTTACCAATAGAAACTGCCAAGACAGGGGTCACTACTGCCCAGTTTCCTTTCCTGAAAGCAGGATCATCTAAATCTGACTGAATGACTGGGAACAGTTTACTGGTTCGATGTAGAATCACAAAGACATTTGTTTTATGCTGAGAATGAATGGTATTGATGGGTGCAATATTTGCATATGGAAAGAGATGCTTGGCAGAAATATTCAGGTTGGATGATAAGTTCAGAGGTTTTGATAATTTTGAGAAATATTTAGAGGATATATTTAGAGCATCCCATGGGCTTGTGCTTGACGAAAATATGGGGAAAACTGAGGGTAATGTAGCACTGTCATCGGCATCCCTAAGTCTGTTGGCTTCTAGAGGGATATAATTTTGCAGAGTAAGGAATCGTGGGTAATCCTTGCGACAGATTTATGTCTGATGAAGAGAAATTAGTTGTATCATTAGAGACATAAGTCTCATTGGTGATGACATTTGAGCTGTATGTACTGTTTTCTTTTGGCAATTCAGTAGTATGTGCTGGATCAATAGGTTCGGATGATACTTTAGTAGCCATCAGTGCAGGGATGTTAACATAGACTGGTGCATTCTGAAAAATAATAAAGTTAATGTTATCTTTATTTAAAAAATATGTTACTAAAACTAATTTATCTGTCTATGCTTACTCATGAACTGTACAGTCTATACCAGGATCCCACAATAGTAGCAGAAATAAAAAAGGGCAGACTGCGCTGGGCAGGACATTTAGAAAGAATGACAAATGACAGAGGAGCACAGAGGGTGCACCACTAAAACCCCAGAGGAAAACTGCTCAAGGGAAGACCTAGGCTTAGATGGATAGATGATGTAGAGAAAGATTAGGAGTGCGTGGAAAGAGGTGGTGAGGCAGGCCAAAGCCCTACATGGGCTGTAGCACCACAGGGATCGATAATACTCATATTACTCATAATTAGGGGTCTACTGATATATCGGCTGTCCAGCCGATATATCGGCACCGATATCTGGATATCGGCAATATCGGTATCTGTAGCATGTAAAGGTCCCGATATTGACGTCACGGATATTTTCATAATAAGTGACATTTTGACAACAACAAAAAAAAAGACAGAGAAACAACTATCTTTAGATTTACAATGCCTCGACAAATTAATATATCTACACGATATCGGTATTGAAATAGCCAAAAGAGTCCTAGTATTAATATGTACAGCCACGATATGGTGTGTCATGTGCTATGATATTGTTTAGGTATCGGCCGATTTTCGTATACTCGGAAATACTGTGTAAATAGTGCCGATGCCAAGTATACCGTAATTGCTCTAATAAATGGATAACATGTAAACATTATGTTCACGTTATTGCTCTAATAGCAAAGATGCACGAAGAATCGCAGTTGTTTAAAACATTTCGTTTGGATTGAAATAACAAAATGTACCGTGTGCAGACTTGTCGTCATTGGCAACCATTCATCCTTCAACCTGATTTTCACTCTATTACTATTACTTTGTTCTTATTGTTTCATTCATAAAAGGTGGCCGTGTGCAAAAGCCATTTAACTATTGGTTATAATGAATAATTATGAGTCAAAGTTGAAGTTTCAAAAGGAGTTCCTAATTTTGCTTGTACATTTTTATAAAGGACGGTTTGTTTTCTCATGAGTCCTATGTAGGTCATGATCTGGAACTTGTAAATACATCAGAAACTTTGTTTCTGCAAAAAACTATCGGTAATATCGGCAAAAATGCATATCGGTAGTCCACTAATATAAAAAATAAATAATTAGGAGTGATAAATTTAAGAATGACGTCATCAAATATGACCGCTGGTTTTTGTCCTAACAAATACTCATATCGGCAAAAAATATATCGGTATCGGCAAAAATGCATATCGGTAGACCCCTACTCATAATGCTTCTTTTTAAAATCAACTTTAGAACCACTTACGATGTGACACTAGCTGTGCAGCAATTTTTCAACATTCTACTTATATTAAGTAAAAATGACAATGAAACAAAAATCCTCTAATTTTAAAGAAGTATTTAAAGCCACTTTCAAATTATTGCTTATTGAAAGTAATTTGACTGTTACACACACAAGGAATCTTATTAATTCAGGTGAATAAATATTAGCCTCTATCAAGTTGAAAGTAATTTGACTGTTACACACACAAGGAATCTTATTAATTCAGGTGAATAAATATTAGCCTATATCAAGAGTAATTTTATTTGCCATGTACTGCAACAAAATTTTAAGACATATTATCATAACAGAGCAATGTTACAAAGGCTGAAATAGGAATGAATCATTGTCAACATTCTAAAGTGCAAAATACAAAAATAATAAATGGAGGAACCATTTTGACACATCAGGAAAAAAAATAATTTACTCACTATTTCTGATGCATGAGAGCTACAGTGAAAACTGGTGCTGGTGAATCCATGGTTCAGAGATTCCATAGTGCCACGAAATGAACAGTGTACTCCAGTTTGTAGGACCTGTTTTTTGCTTAACACAACAATAACAACATTTTCAGAGAAACGACTCCACTCTAAGCTTAATAGCTGGGGATCTACCTGTTCACTCATTTGTTCTAGCATTTTAACCATTCTGAAAAAAATTTTAATGATGCATTTTAGTATTAGAATGCCATTAAAAACAAACATGGGAATATAATTTATGTTGTTTTTTTTTACAATAAATTGATATATAATATACAAAATATAACTTTACTTACAGCAGTAAAAAATAAATAGTTTTTTCGCCAAACTGATCATAAATTTCTAACACAAATATTCAAACCTTGAGCGAGCTCTTGTTTCTTCCTGAGCTGTGGCCAAGACATCAGAACTTAGAGCACTTACATTGCTGACCATGTTAACCAAAAGTGAAGAAACCTACAAATAAAAATAGTGATTCATGACCTGCTGTGTGTCTGCTCAATTGAAGTCACACACCAGTTACTTGTTAACAGTACAAACCAGTAAGCCCCACTCCCTTTTTCCATGAATGAAAGGAAATATATTAGGTAAATTTCAAGAAAGGTAAGGAATAAATGAAAAGTATTTAGCAGACTGTTTCTAAGCTTTGTGTGAATTTACTCATTTTTTTGTGGGGGATTATTATTTTCACTGTTTGAGGATGTGCTCATTAACATTTTCATCATCTATATCAAGAATATTTTTTTCAAGCGAAGGTGGGTGAGTTATAATTTAGTGTCAGTTTTTTGGAATTCAGTTCCTTTGTTGCATATTGTTCAACCAGCCTAAATCTTAACAGGTTATATGGATTAAAACTTATTGCAGTACTTCACAATTACCATTCCGTCTGTAGTTGCAAATGGAAGTAACAAAGACATGATCTTAGCCAGGTAGTTTACATCAGTTGAGTCCAAGATTTCTTTGTTTTCTTCAGCGACAACCAAAGCTTTAGTCACACCATAGGTCAATGTTGGAACATTACCACTGTCGAGGTCAGTCTGGAGGATTAGGAAAGAATTTTGTTATTGAATAGCTTTCTGTAAGTTATTATAATCAAGCTTTTGAATAAGAATTTTCACTTCTTTAATTTATATACTTTTTAAAATAAAAATAACTCTTGAAATAAAATAAAACAATTAGCTAATGAAGTTATACCTTTGCAAACCTGGCCAACTTGCGAGTAATATTTTTAAAGAAGTTGCAGGCAGACACATTGAGATTTCTCCACTTTCCATCTACATCACATTTGTAAGTGACCATTGAGCCTTTCTCTCCTTTTTGGCAGGGTTGAGAAACAACAAGTCCAGCCATAGAAACAGCCCATGAATAAATGCCTTTGGATGTCCGATTTGTGACAGAGGGGCACTCAAGCATAACTTCAGGCGCTCTTACTTCCACATGGACCTGATGGAATAGAAATATCCTTTATTAGAACAAATAATACACCAATATTTTTTAGCAGATGTTCATTTATTATAAAATAATTATGCTGTTTGATTTCACATAAAAGACATCAGGCCAGAGAGTATAGAAGTATTGACAGGTAGCAAACTTACTGTTTTTGTTAAATTCCCAGTGTCTGTTGTGACTATGCAACTCCATTCTCCAGCATGTGAGGAATCTAGACTTTCTACAATGAGTCTGTGATTGAAGATGGTGCGATCATCATTTTGAGATGTATGGACAAATACACCCATCGTTTTATTGGATGTCACACGTTGGCCCCCACGAAACCAAGCTATGTCCATATTATTAGATAAAGCAGATGCATGACACTCAAATGGAAGTTTATCTCCTTGGAAAACTAATTGACTTTCAGAGGGTCGGATTTCAAATAAAGGTAACTGTAGATTATGATCTGTAAAAAAAGATAAGAGCGTTTGAAATTAATTTCTCGATTTAACCAAATATTATAAACCTTCGTAAATGTTTACAGTTTGAATCCTAACAAGGTATTCAAAATATGATGTTAGTTTTTTCAACCATTTGACCCATCCAGTAATTGAATTGTTATTTTACAATCCTGCTTTACAATCTTTGTTTATCACAAAAATTAAGTCAAAGCTGTTTCTGGCAAAGCACAGAATTTGAATTACATTTACAACTAATCTTTTAAAGAAAATAATGTGCACAGTGCACACTAATAATATATTTCTTCAATTATAATTTAGAACTTTGATTAATGTTATATCAAATATTTGTTATTTCAAAGTTCTTGTTTCATTTCTTTCCGTTTATAGGAAGTATAAATAAATAGTTTACCCCTAGACCCAACAAAATTTAGGGAAGCAATGCAGAACAGTTAAATAGTTAATTGGGGAGGATAATACTAACTCACCACAGTGCAAATCCTTATGCTTTAGTTTTGCCAATGGCAGTCCTTTCATCTTTGTTGGAAGTTCACAAACTGTAGTTCCTGGAATTCTGACATGTTGTTGCTTGGTCCACTTGAGAATCCATTTCAAATGGCAATCACATCTTAGGTATTCTGAATTAAACTCACTGAAATAAAAAGGATAACATAACTTTATAAGAAATAAGTTGTGATGCTGCAGACTGCAGAAGGATGGCAATCTAATTTTTTTTTAATTTAAAAAATATTTATTTCCTATTACTTAATGGTTATTTTTTAAAACAAGAAGAGAAAATGTCAGAAGCATAAACTAACTGTAGCCGCAAATATATACAAATGTCACATTTAAAACAAAATATTTAACATTTCTAGCACTTCCTGAAAATTGACTAGTGAGAACATCAAACTCACTTCAAATAATAATTTTTTCCTTACATAAAAGTAAAAAATGCCTTTTAAAAATTAGTTTACCTGGAATAACTTAATTATTAATTAACTTAGTAATTACAAGCTACATTATTAAAATAAGTATCTTTACTAAAAACTCACATCCTTTTCATAGACCTGAGATCATTGAAGGTGCCATCTGGAATAACTGATATCCTATTTTTTGATAGCACTCTAAAGGGGAAGAAAATAAAGTTAAATGCAAATTGTTTCCCATGATCAATTTTTAAGGGGATAAATAAACTAATAAACTGATATAAATGTGTACCTAATCCAGCTACTACCCCCAGAGAAAAGACAATTTGTTATTGCAACCTTTTATAAGAATGATTTCATCACTCAACAAGACATGGAGAGGACCAATGAAAAGAAATACCTACAAAGTATGATTTTTATAAAAATTAAACTAATGTATCACTGTATTAAAAAAAGACTTTGCAATGCCAGTTCTGTTTTAATTTATTTGATTTCTTTTATTCAAGATTTACATAGTGAATTATTCATGGGAAAAAATTCAATAGATATTTATTCAGTAACAATTCATGATGACAACATATAAAATTTATGTTTCAAACATTAATTATGGATTTAAAAGATGAAAACTTACAATTTTTCTAGATTTGGTAAACCAGTGAACATATTACTATTTATTGCTCCAATTGTGTTATTGGACAAATCTCTGAAAATTAAAAGGGCTAGGGTTAATTTTCTCAATTTAAATAAAATATTAAAAAATTACTTGACAATAATATTTTTTATTAAGAATATAAACATTTCTTGAGCTATAATTTTTAACTGACATATTTAAGATATAAATATTTTTAAAAAATCATTAAGCTATATTATACTCACAGTTTCTTTAAACTCTGCAGGCCTTCAAATGCACCTGGTTCTATAGATGCTATCTGATTACTACTCAGATTTCTGGGGTATTTACAAACAAAAATTATGACTACATAATATCTTCCAAAATCCTCTAGTTGTGATTTTTTTTGTTTTTTTTAAAAAGTGAAATCTCAAAACAAATTCAACATTTAAAAATAAAGTATTCACAAGTTTCACTCTAAATCATAATAAAACAGATAACTTTTACTAAAATTCTAATACTAAAATAATATTAACAAAAATATCTTGTGTTGGTAGGGATCAGCATGCAAGGAAGACCCTATTAGTTATGATTTAATGGGTTGCCTATCATGCCATCTTTCACCAAATTACTCTATAAATAAATTTATTTTATCAGTTGGATTCTTAATAATTTATTTAAATATCTTGTGGGTGGCTGTATTATAACCAAATTTTACAAAAGATATAAGAAGTTATAAATTAATCAGATGTTTTGCATACTAAGCTTAAAAAACAAACTATAGAGGAACAAATCTTTTTAAATCTTTCGACACCACTTACTTTTTCACTTCTTTCTAAAAGGCTAACTACATGTATTGCTAAAAACAGCCATTAAAAGAGCACTAAAGATTATTCCAGAGTAATATTTATTTAAATCTAAGAACATATATCCTATGATAGTTTTTTATGTAGCAATAGTAAGGAAATGATACTTTATTTTCCAGAGCCTTGAAAAATACATTTTAAAAAAGAACAAAGAAAAATGTTCAATTATTAATAAGCAAAGGCACAACCAAATGGCAAATGGATGAATTATTGGTTCATCCAGAAAACACCCACATTTGTATCCTGTAAAATTAACCATTTTAACCAATCTAATGATAAATCTTTATTTTCAAAGAAATAAAATAAACAATTCTTTTCATAATTGTATTGAGGGGGAAAACCTACAAATAAGTTGTTTTTGCCAGAGTATGGCTGGCTTGATGCGACTATAAACAAAACTAAAAAACAAACAATATTAGTAAGACGCTGAACAGGTAAGGGTGTTTAGGTTATAAATAAGCAAATGGCAGTCGGAAAGAGTCAGGAAGACAACTAAAATAATCAAGTAAATGAGACAAATCCATTAAACTTCAAGAGGCTCCAGGTAGGCATTCAGCCATGAAATGAAGCAACAGTACCAGCAAGTTGCTGAAACATTTCAGAAAGTAGGAAACATGGCCTGATGGCATTCCATAGACAACCAAATAGTAGAAAACAAGCACCAGGTGAGAAGGAAAACCAGGTGAGAGATAGAAGAGTGCAGAGATAGAATGGAACACAGAGAGAGAGACTATAACGTATATAAAAAGAGACACACAGTTTAACCCTTGAGACAACATTTTGCCAATTTTTTTTCTTTCCTGCTTTGCTTCTTTGTTTCTTTCAGCACAGAGTTAACATGACTCTACTTATCATATAATCATATGATTTAAGAAACTTTTCTACAATAGCAGTGATTTGATTTTTTAAAATAACTAAATGTTTTAAATATTTATAATATAAAAATGCTGTAACTTAATTAATGATTTTTTAGAGATCAAACTACAACATTAAGTTTGCTTTTACAAATAGTTATTAGCAGTTCAAAAAATTCAAGAGTTGATACAAACTGATTATGTAGTTAAAGAATTCTTTTTAAATACACAATAGAAATGAGCTGTACCTTTTGTGCTTAATAGAGATTGTAAGTTATTTACTCTTCTTTCACTAGTCTTAGCTGCACCACCTACCCCGACCCACCCACTTCAAATAGTTATGAATTGAATAGACCAACTAAAAAGGTAGAGCTAAAAAGTAGACAGCCATTATTCTGATAATAAAATGCAACAGTACTTAAAGAGAAATGTGTCTAAAATAAAGAATTGTATTAGAACATTTAAAGAACTTGGGGTGTGGTGATAAGTAATGTTTAGAAATGCATGAAGTAAATGTTTGTTTAACAATTTAAAAAAAATATAGTATGACAAATAACTGGTATAGCATTAGTCTAAATAGTTTGATTTAAAATAGTTCTTAGAGAAGGAAAAGCTAATCCAGCATGAGCAAATGCACTAATACTTGTGTTACCTGGTTATTTATAATAAACTCTTCCCCACCACACTAACAGCAGCAGCCATGTGAATCATAACGAAAACAGGGGGAGAGAGTTAAGAAGGGGTCGTAAGCGATACCTTTTGTCAAGATTCCCATCTTCAAATTTTTAGAAATGGTAGTGAACAGGTTTTTCTTGGATTTCTTTTATATTCACCCATTTTTCCTTAAATCATGCTATATATGTAAGTTATATGAGATTAGTAGAAGTATCCAAGTGTCCAAGAGCATTTTGTCCTTTGTGTCAGATTTAACTCCATGTTAGCAGGGCTTAACCAATGTTATCAATAGCTATGACAAACAGCTAAATGATACAGAAAGTAATGCATTAATAACCAGGACTCTGAGGCTAATTTCAGGCTTTTTAATAACATTATGAGGCTATTTTTAAAGTAATCTATGGCATTAAAAACTTTAATTATTCCTCACCCCCCCCCCAATTTCCTTAACGTCAATATACATAATTCCCGTTGTCTGTATGTATGTATGTATGTATGGAATAATGCTGTTAGGTGGCGCTGCGATCGATTTTGTATAAAAATATTAGATGACGTCATTGTTTAATGCCTATATTTTAATTTTTGAAAAGGGAATGATGTAAAAATAGGATTTTAGGATTTATAATTATTATGAAATACTTTGTGTACATTTCAGCAAGTTTAATATTTCGTATTTATCAAACAAGGATAAGTTACTTATGTTAATTATGTATATAGATTCCCGTTGTCAGTATGGATGTAAGTGCTGTTAGGTGGCGCTGCGATCGATTTTGTATAAACATATATGACGTCATTGTTTTGGCTTATATTTTAATTTTTGAAAAGGGAACGGTGTAAAAATAGGATTTGAGGATTTATAATTATTATGAAACTAGACGCCCCGCGGCGTAGCATACGCCGCAGACTTGCTCATGGAGAGCGCAAAGAAAGTGGAGAAAGAACGGACACAAACTACAGCACGAAGAAATCAATACAACGCGAGTGAACGTCGGTTAATAAATGGGAGCGGGTAACAACAACCTCAGTGTGCATGTCTTTACGCTTACTCGCTATTTTTTATTTACTTAGTGCTGCTTTTTGTGTCTGTACTCTCACCCCCCCCCAAACCGTACTTTGCACTGTCTATGATGAGCAAGTCTGCGGCGTATGCTACGCCGCGGGTATCTCCAGAGTTCCTTCTTATCATTCACTTACAGCCGTTTGCCCAAACCCACCCCATTTTGACAACTGTGTCTTTCAGGAAGTCTTCACCCGTCACTAAATCATTAGCGGCGTATGCTACGCCGCGGGTCAGCAAGTTATATTATATAATTTATAAAATGACTCCTCGCTCAAAAAAGTTCGCAACCTCTCCAGTATGCCTTTGCTTTAATAGGATGAACTGTTATGTCTTAAAATGCAAAAAAAAAGTGTGGAGAATTTCTTCTTAAGGCAGAGTGATTGCTGTCTTGTGGACAGTTTTAGAGAACACCCAAACTACATTAAACAAAATACACACACAATAGCACTTTGCCGTTTCAAGAAATGGTCATAGTGTTAAGTGTTAACCACATTGTAGTGGCTAGTATATTGAAAGCAAGTAGTTCACTCGAAAGGATATGTTCGTAAAATTAATGAACCATTCATTACATAAGGTAAGTGAACTCAGGAAGCCATCAGCTTGATCACCTGAATTGATTATTTTAAACACCACATTATACCACAACTTAAAACTGTTTTATTGACACTTTTTTTCTTATTGATCCAGAAAAAAGCTTAACAGGATTGCGTGTGATGTTCATTTGAAATTAAATGTCTTGTTGGTGCAGAGAAATCAATCCCTTGGCTCTTAAACAATCAAAACGTAAGGAAAAACTAATATAATTCAACTAACTTGTAACATTTTTGTGGCGCTGCGTGTAGCATGTTTTGTAACTCTTTGTGTATTGCACGTATACTTTGCATAA
>CALYLW010000230.1:51376-211179 GCA_944989445.1 Ampullaceana balthica | reverse complement strand
TTAACTTAGACAATGTGTAAGCATTTGGAAAAAAAATCGAAATAAATTTTAATGACCTGGCATGTAGTTGCTGCCCTTTGCAGCAAGTTGACCGACTACTAATAGACCAATCGCCACGATTGCGCTATCGCG
This sequence comes from Ampullaceana balthica, assembly GCA_944989445.1. Classification (NCBI taxonomy): domain Eukaryota; kingdom Metazoa; phylum Mollusca; class Gastropoda; family Lymnaeidae; genus Ampullaceana; species Ampullaceana balthica. The sequence continues at coordinate 211,047 of CALYLW010000230.1, read as the reverse complement.
TTGTATTGAACAGCTAAGAATGATTTCATTTAATAACCAGGGATGTTATTGGCGCGAGTTAATGTCTCCACTAATAGCTCGGTATCTGGCCCAGCAAAGGGAGACTAGTGTTGTGTTGCAGAAGATCTCTTAAAAAATAGATAAGTGTTCGTTTGCTGCTTCTTGAAATGGAGTTTTTCTTTTTAGTCTGTTAGGCTTATAGGAAGGGAAATGTAGCGAAGGAATACAGATTGGGAATATGTATAGAAGTAGAATACAGGAGAGTGAATTCAGGAGAGGGAACGTAAGCAAAGTAATGTAGAAGAAGATATCAAGGAAGGGGGGTATATAATATACAATATAGAATATTGGCTATAGATCAAAATTAGGTGACAGAATATAGTCGAGGAAATATGGAAGAGGGAATGTGAAGAAATAAAAGTTTGAAGAAATCTGTACAACAAAAACGGCGTTAATATTTCAACTTCCCATCTACTTAGTACTATAAATACTTCACAACACGTGCATTCAAGTAACGCGCTTAAATGATTTAACACTAGTGCTAACCACTTACCACCCAACCCCCACCAAGTATTTTTTAGCCATTTCATTGTGTTGTTTCGTATGAGGCTTATTTCTGTACAGTAAATGTAATATGGTTTACTTATTACGAAAAGAACAACAGAAGAGGTTAGTTGTGTTTTTTCAAACAAGCCTTTCTAGGTTCGGCATCAATCGTTCTTCCTTCCCTCTTCTTTTTCCAAAACATTGTTTTGTATTGTTTTTAAATTTAAATGCCAACTTCTTTGTAACTGCATTTCAACATTTGAGGGCCCTATTTAAATTATTTGAACGAATAATTGAATTTGTATGTTGAACAAGAGGCTATAGCAGTTGGGAACTTTTTAAAAACTTGAAGGAACAACTCAGCTCAATTTATGGTTCATTCCATGGACGAGTCCATATTTCTCATAGCGTTCAACGGCTCAAGAAACGACGTGAAAAATACAAAAGATTTCTATTCTTCGTTTAAATTCTCAAGATGAAAACAAAGATCCCCAGATATCCACAGAGATGGGGGACATTCGTGGATAGACTGAGGGCTCGTGTAAAGCTGGTGTATTGTCGGGGGTCTTAACTCCCCTGTACTGAAATTGAAGGAGACCCTTAGTGGGGTGGGGAGATGGCCCCGAGGTACGTCCCCGATATTGCGTGAGTTTGTGTACAATGCTGGGCGGGTTTAGCCTCTAATCCCCAAGCGGTTCTGTTAAACAGAGTTGACAATCTGGAGTGTTGCGAGCAACATCTGCTAGCGCCTTTAGCAAAAAGCGTTTTGTTGTTCACAAATTCGATACGATTTCTAGCTCATTTGATCTATAACTCAATTGTAGCATGTGTTGAATATCGCCAAGAATAAAGATTTTTTAATTATTTTTTTTACATGGGGAAATACTGTTAGAATTTATTTAAAAGCAATTATTTTAGAAACCTCGTATCCCCAAATCTGTTTTCTCAATTTAAAAAAAAATCTAAAGACAACTTTTCCGGCATTTATCCTTTCTTTTTTTATCCCATATAAACCACACGTTACGCCCAATGTTTCTCTTTAAGCTGCGCGCCTGCGCTACCGCGCAGATATCTGACCGGTAACACGCAACAGTTTAGAATTACCGTGCAGCAAATTTTGTAAAATATTGCACAAAAATGGAGGCTGTGCAACTTTGCACTCGAGTTTTTTTTAATTTTGCACACGGACCAACGAACCTTAGAGGGAACATTGGTTACGTCATATCTCAAGTCTGTTGATAAGTCTTTCTTTTCATACACCATTGTCATTTTTTTGTATTGTAAACTTTTCTAGACGCACGCATTGTTTCACAGTTGGGATGTGGGCACCGCGAAAAAACAACATTGTTACACCGGCGGTGTCTGAGCACCATAAACACACAGTTACACAGGTAGGATATGTGTCACGTCTGGCACAGTTACACAGGTAGGATATGTGTCACGTCTGGCACAGTTACACAGGTAGGATATGTGTCACGTCTGGCACAGTTACACAGGTAGGATATGTGTCACGTCTGGCACAGTTACACAGGTAGGATATGTGTCACGTTTTGCACACAGTTACACAGGTAGGATATGTGTCACGTTTTGCACACAGCTACACAGGTAGGATATGTGTCACGTTTTGCACACAGTTACACAGGTAGGATATGTGTCACGTCTGGCACAGTTACACAGGTAGGATATGTGTCACGTCTGGCACAGTTACACAGGTAGGATATGTGTCACGTCTGGCACAGTTACACAGGTAGGATATGTGTCACGTCTGGCACAGTTACACAGGTAGGATATGTGTCACGTCTGGCACAGTTACAAAGGTAGGATATTTGTCACGTCTGGCACAGTTACACAGGTAGGATATGTGTCACGTCTGGCACAGTTACACAGGTAGGATATGTGTCACGTTTTGCACACAGTTACATAGGTAGGATATGTGTCACGTTTTGCACACAGTTACACAGGTAGGATATGTGTCACGTTTTGCACACAGTTACACAGGTAGGATATGTATCACGTTTTGCACACAGTTACACAGGTAGGATATGTGTCACGTTTTGCACACAGTTACACAGGTAGGATATGTGTCACGTTTTGCACACAGCTACACAGGTAGGATATGTGTCACGTTTTGCACACAGTTACACAGGTAGGATATGTGTCACGTCTGGCACAGTTACACAGGTAGGATATGTGTCACGTCTGGCACAGTTACACAGGTAGGATATGTGTCACGTCTGGCACAGTTACACAGGTAGGATATGTGTCACGTCTGGCACAGTTACAAAGGTAGGATATTTGTCACGTCTGGCACAGTTACACAGGTAGGATATGTGTCACGTCTGGCACAGTTACACAGGTAGGATATGTGTCACGTTTTGCACACAGTTACATAGGTAGGATATGTGTCACGTTTTGCACACAGTTACACAGGTAGGATATGTGTCACGTTTTGCACACAGTTACACAGGTAGGATATGTGTCACGTTTTGCACACAGTTACACAGGTAGGATATGTGTCACGTTTTGCACACAGTTACACAGGTAGGATATGTGTCACGTTTTGCACACAGCTACACAGGTAGGATATGTGTCACGTTTTGCACACAGTTACACAGGTAGGATATGTGTCACGTCTGGCACAGTTACACAGGTAGGATATGTGTCACGTCTGGCACAGTTACACAGGTAGGATATGTGTCACGTCTGGCACAGTTACACAGGTAGGATATGTGTCACGTCTGGCACAGTTACACAGGTAGGATATGTGTCACGTCTGGCACAGTTACACAGGTAGGATATGTGTCACGTCTGGCACAGTTACACAGGTAGGATATGTGTCACGTCTGGCACAGTTACACAGGTAGGATATGTGTCACGTCTGGCACAGTTACAAAGGTAGGATATTTGTCACGTCTGGCACAGTTACACAGGTAGGATATGTGTCACGTCTGGCACAGTTACACAGGTAGGATATGTGTCACGTTTTGCACACAGTTACATAGGTAGGATATGTTTCACGTTTTGCACACAGTTACACAGGTAGGATATGTGTCACGTTTTGCACACAGTTACACAGGTAGGATATGTGTCACGTTTTGCACACAGTTACACAGGTAGGATATGTGTCACGTTTTGCACACAGTTACACAGGTAGGATATGTGTCACGTTTTGCACACAGCTACACAGGTAGGATATGTGTCACGTTTTGCACACAGTTACACAGGTAGGATATGTGTCACGTCTGGCACACAGTTACACAGGTAGGATATGTGTCACGTCTGGCAAGATTGAAAAGTTCATTTCTTTAAACTAGTATTAAGTCGAAAGGTCAGTCAGCCAATTATTTTGATCACAAGACACCAAAACTATAATTCCGATACAGCAAACCGAGCCGTTGTGTGAAGAACTTTGACAGGAATCAAAGTGTGCATGCACTTTGATTATAGTTTGGTAGATGGGTTGAATAATTAATAAAGCTCATTAAAAATTAAATATACATGACACTGTGCAAGAGAGGTATCATGATCATAGTACATTGAACTATGGATGTTATCCAGTCTCGTCACGGGCAGCGATTATGTGAACTATGGATGTTATCCAGTCTCGTCACGGGCAGTGATTATGTGTATCATTTGAACAATAAGTATCGAGGTCAGAACAAAACAATAACTTTATCACGTACAAGTTATAAGAAGTTAAACTTTAAAAAACAGTATTTTATCCACACTACCAGTAGAATATCCACATTGTCAGTAGTATATCCACACTGTTAGTAGTATATCCACTCTACCAGTAAAATATGCACAATGTCATTAGTATATCAACACTACCAGTAGTATACCCACACTGTCGGTAGTATATCAACAATACACGTAGTATATCCACACTGTCAGTAGTATATCCATACTGTCAGTTGTATATCCTCTCTGTCAGTAGTATATCCACACTGTCAGTAGTATGTCCACACAATCAGTAGTATATTCACACTTTCAGTAGTATATCAAAGCTGTCAGTAGTATATCCACTCTGTCAGTAGTATATCCACACTGTCCGTAGTATGTCCACACAATCAGTAGTATATTCACACTGTCAGTAGTATATCAAAGCTGTCAGTAGTATATCCACTCTGTCAGTAGTATATCCACACTGTCAGTAGTATATCCACACAATTAGTAGTATATCAAAGCTGTCAGTAGTATATCAAAGCTGTCAGTAGTATATCCACTCTGTCAGTAGTATATCCACACTGTCAGTAGTATATCCACACAATTAGTAGTATATCAAAGCTGTCAGTAGTGTATTTAAACTACTAATGGTATATCACTACAACCAAGACTAGCAGTAGTACAAAATTACTACGTGGACTAGTCCATTGACCATTGATTTTGGCTTATGAGAACGGATTTGGCTCCTAGTTGTGATAGAGGCAAGGGGAAAAGAACAGCCAATGGAGAAAATAGATTTACAACATTGTAAATGAGAAAATCACATCTAGCGAAACAGCTTTAGTACAGCTTTAGCTATTCTTGCTAGGAACATAACTTATGAAACAGTTTTGGGACATTTGCTGCAACTGAAGGGGACATGACTGTTCAAAAAAAGCTTTAGGGTCATTGATAGAATTAAAATGAACATTACAGGTACAAAATAGGACAACTGCTAGACTGGTACATTACTGTGGTACAACTTTAGGACAACTGCTAGACTGGTACATTACTGTGGTACAACTTTAGGACAACTGCTAGACTGGTACATTACTGTGGTACAACTTTAGGACAACTGCTAGACTGGTAAATTACTGTGGTACAACTTGAGGACAACTGCTAGACTGGTGCATAGCTGCAAGGTCGAAACTGGGGCTAAAGTAACAGCCTCTCTGTTGATATGTGTAACCAAGCGCCACTGATTACTGTATTTGTGTATCAGGGATAAAACAATACATAATTTGATGAGGGGATATTATAAGGCGGTGCTATTATATGAAGATGTTGTTGGGTTTTTGTTGTTTTTTTTAAATTATTTTTTTATTACGATGTACTTGGGTTAGATGTTTAAGATGAATAAAGAAGCTGTCAATGATTTGCTAGTAACTGTAACACTCGAGTTAACAAACCTTAAAGCTGTGTATTTGCTGACTCTTCTCTTATAACACATTGTCACTCTCCGTAACATTCTGACCGCAGTCAGTGCGGAGCATTAATGGCCAGATCTGTGGCAAATGGGTTTGGTCATCTTTTGGTCAGACGTCAGTCTAGCTGGGTGAGATCAATAGTGGTCAGCGTACCTGACGGGCCATGCACCCCAAGAGGAAAATAATGCGAAAGACGAAATTTCTATTTATAACCACAACCCGAAGGAAAGAAAGTAATAAAAAAAACACTTTGGTAGAGATTTATCTTAATGGAATATTAGCTCATTTTTTTGTATTCCCGCCCTGTTAAGAAGTTTCAAAAGTGTACAAACCACAGACGAGGGTGTCTGGAAAGAGCTAGTTTGTTGACGATGGTGTGAAGACAGGATGTAGACAAGAAGTGGTAATAGGAGATGGTGTTTAGACTTATAGAAACTCAATTTATTAAACTTTCCAGGAAATCTGTTTGAGCGTCTGTTAGGCACACACTTAACATTATGGAAACAATTATTAAAAAATCACCAGTTATGTGAGTGACTATCCAATCTGTAGAGTGATTGCGTCTTTTCAACTCAAAACTTCGCCTTGCCGCGCTTAATCAAATCCAGGTAGTCATAACTCCGACATGCCTCCTTTACCTGCATGTATCATGCAATTTTTAGACGTCAGGCAGCCCACTCCCAAATATGTTCCCATTTATCTTATTTTAGCTGTTGCTTACATACTTTTTTTAAAAATTATATATTTGCTCCCCTTGAGTAAGTGTAAATCGGTCACGGTTTATATTTATTTTTAAGCACACAGATTGACGTAAAATTTTGAACTTTTTTAATTCAGAAAATGTTTCAACTCGTAACGTCGTAATATTTTGTATCTTCAAAGCCGACTTCGTTTAAGGATGATGAATTATTCACGAATTTCAATAGAAGACACCTAAGCAAAATTTTAATTCTTATTTTTTATGTCCTATTATATGTTTTCAGACAAGAAAACTCTTTAGCAAGAGAAAGCTCCACATTGGACTGAGCTTTGACGACGATGGTTCCAATAACTCGTTGAATCCCTTGTCGTGGGTAGTGTTGCCACTTCATCAGTCCGCTTGTCTGCTGTCCCTCAGTCAGATCCTCCATGGCCAAACCCTCAAGGTGGACCTAGTGAAAGACTGTAATCATGGGACAAATATTTGCACACCGTCTATTCAATGTTTGGCCGCGAAGTTCAACCGACATATCGTTCTATTCACACCCTTCTTGGCCCTCCAGCTACCCTCCCACCACCCGTTCCCCTGCCCTCTACATTAGACTCGCACTACCGCCCATAAACTTTGTTGGGCCAAAAGTCATGTAATCTCATCCCAGCATCTCCACAATCGACTTTCTCGCTTCAATTCCCGCCAAAAAAGAAGCCCATTGCTGATTCGTATTTTACGGTGTTATGTCCAGGACTGTGTCTGATTCTAATCACTAAACCGGGCTCTCTCGGAGCCATTCAGCCCATCCAATCATGTCTACCAGCGAGGGCCCTGTCTTTAAAGAGATTTCAAACTAAATCGACCGTTGAGTATTGAATTCTGTCGTGCGGCATCCCTCGATCTATCATATAACATGTCAGACGAATTCTATAAAAACGTTATTAGAAACATCTTTCATAAACTGGAATTTAAAAATGATGAAACAAATTCGTTAGTTTTTTTCCCCTTCAAACTATAAAAAATATTTGGTACAAACTTAATTCTTCAGTAAACGCACGTGACACAGCTATCATTCTACTTGGAACTTTTCACGTGTCTCTTGCTTCGGTTACTTTTGTTTTGTTTTAATTCAAACACATTTTAAAAAAAAAGAACATATTGATTAATACTTAGAAATTATAAATAAAATTAGCCCAATAAGCCACTCCCACTCCCCCCCCCCAAAAAAAAACAACCCAACCCATTCATCTTTCCACAAGTTGAGAGCCCCTGAATGACCTTGACCTGCCAGTCACATTCAGACGTTCGCTACAATGGATCAGTGCAATAAATGAAAGCCGTTCCCAGCACGGTCTCCCACTTGGTCCCTCCAGACAGATATTTGCTCACTTTTCTCTCCCGCGTTTATTTAGTACTCACCGCTGGCCACGTGAAGTTTACTCGCGATTTTCACTTGTCAATTTTTGTATAAACCGATCTTGAAACCTCGCGAGATTTGCATAGATATCCGAGGTGAGTAGTCGATATTAGTACGGTTGGTAGTCGATTTCATTCAAATGGGAGTTGAATTTATCAAATAATGGCGCTTCTCAAGAAACGAGAAAATGTTTGTTGTATTTGAATTCATCAAATGCCGAGATAATTTCAACCAAATAATGTTTCATATTGATCGTTTAAAGGCTGTTTATTTTCGCGGTGGAAATCTATTAATTAAACATCCCAGTATTCAACTGGAACGATTTCATTAAAATTATCAAATATCCGGGCATCTTTTTTGCAATTATCTCAAAAAAAACTTGTTAAAAAATGATACGTTAATCTGAGTTAAATGGTTGGACGGGGCCGAGACTAAAATTTCATACAATTTTTTTTTACATATTACAAACGTGTTCTTGCTTCTAAATTTATGCTGGGAAACATTAAATAAAGAAAATCTCACCTAATAATAGTAACATTATGTAATGAGATATGACGTGTTTTCGGCTGAGAAATAACCAACCCTGGATGCAATGTTAAAAGTTAATTATTAATATTCAAGTTTGAAAGGTGAAATTTGTATGGCCAAGTCCTTCCTTATCGGCTGAAAATGAAAGTAAAAACCAACACCTAAATGGCAATTAATGAAATTTTCAGATTTATGGCTAAGTACTGATGACCAAAGACTTTCTTCATGTGACGTTTTTATGTGATATTATTTAAAAATTTATCTTAAATGTAATAGAGATACTCTATAGGATTTACAAAATAGACTTGGAACCAATGTTCCCTTTAAGCTGCGCGGCTGCGCCGCCGCGCAGATATTTGACCGACACTGCGCAGTAGTTTGGTATTACCGCGCAGCAAATTTAGTAAAATATTGCACAAAAAATAGATGCTGAGCAACTTTGCGCACGAGTATTTTTACTCTGCACACGGACCAACAAACCTTAGAGGGAACATTGCTTGGAACCCGTACTCTTTTAAAGAAGCATTTGTTTGAAAAGCTTATAGTTCATTACAATATTCATTGTCATACATTAGTGGCGGGTATGAGTGAACTTCCAAACTCCTGCAGTTAGGAGGCAACAAAAAAAAATTGAAATAACGCACTTTATATTTAAAACAGTTCTAATTAGTGCCATAGCTCACCCATGTTTGTACGCCCCTAAATTAAATATACATATTCTTCACCAAGTTTGCGTGAAGTGTTGTTTTTTTTTGGTTTGTTTTTTTATCATTATTATTATTTTATGCAACAAATTTTTCGGTTATCATTTTATTTTTGTAAAGCCTTTGTTTGGCGACTTGGTATGATTTTAAGCTACGTTTTAAAGTAAATTATGTTCACATTTTATTATCTTAAAAAGTTTGAATAATGATTTAATTTCAGCCACCAATCACACATTAAATTAAGATTGGAGAAAGGGGGGGGCGGGCTTGAAAACAGAAATTTAAAATAATTGTTTTTAAATTTGATTTATAATGTACTCTTAAGTACAGATACAGATGAGTGAATTTTATCAATATTTAAATTGAGAACCGTTGATGGAAAGTAAACATTTCCGGAAGAACAGCATTTGAATGTTGTTCAACAACTTGCGACTGCGCTAAATAACAGCTCATCAATGAAAGCCCCTTTCAATGTTTGAGCAGACAGGTTGTCCACTGGGGCCACGCCACACGGCGCCTTAAATTATTGAGCCCTGAAAGCAACCCGACTGGTGAGCCAGGAGTGTGTAGGTAAGTGGACAGTACGATCAAAGCAGCTTTCAAAACTCGAGAGTGTAGCAGTAATTACTGAAATCCAATCCGTAGTTGCTTGGTCGTCTTGTCACGTACTTATCAATTTTTTTTAATGATAGCCGAATTTTCACAAAACATGAGCACAGTAGTAATTAATGTTCCTCAAAATAATATATTTTGTTGTTCAGGTTACTTCTTCCTGGGAAAACCAGAGATTGTTTATTTATATCAGACCCCCCCCCACCTCCCCACTCACCCCCCACGTCAAATTAGTTTGCCTGGGGGATAGTTCATCAAAGTGGTTGACAAATAGGAGAATACAATGTACATTTGTTTACAACAAAGGGAATATTGAATGACTACACAAAAGACTACAAGTTACGAAGTAAAACAACAGTCAGAGCACATGCACATGTTTTATTTACCTGAACATAAGATGAGAAGTGGCCATCTGAGCCAACCAATGACATCATTTCTCTTCGGGCATTGGGCGTATTCTTTTCGTGCCTGTATTATTTGTATGCTCCACTAGGAGATGCTATTAATTTAAAAACTATTTACACTACCGAGGTATTAGATCGTGTCAATTTTAAACCGGAAAATGTAATAGCCCGTTAGATGATTTTCTATTTTTAGATCAAAGGGACAAATATTTTGTGTCAAACATATTAGCTAAGAGTGTGTTTCAGAAAGGTAGCCTCAATGGTAACGACATTCTAGATGTAATTTTGTCAAATAAAAATATCTCCCCCTCTCAGTTTCGTAACTAAAGAGTTTGTTGAAATATATTTTATTTGCGCATGTAAACTTGGCTATAAGTAAATTAGTAAATAAGTATGACATCAGTAATGGTAATTAGTTACTAAATGTACAGTAAGCTACTTGAAGAAATTCACTTGGAATAGTTGAATCCGATGGTCGTCTACAATGATTTATTACAAGCATGTTCAGAGAGACTAATCGTACTTATTTAAAATGCTATCAAAGAATATTGATAACTACAATTTACTATTTTTATGTTCAAGCAGTCTTCACTTGATTTTGAATAGTGAATGTTCGCTGGACAACATCATAATGAAGTCGATTAAAAGTTTAATCTAATTTTAATTGTTTATTTTAACCAAATGAACTAAATCTGCCCACCCATATATCGGTGACAAGAAGCAGCTACAAGAAATTGAAACTCGTTGGCTATTGGATCTTGCCGAAACAATAAAATATGTACAGCATACATACATTGAAAAACGTGTGTAAGATTGGGTGGAATGTGCTGAAAAACTACCCCACGAGCCATTCTTTACATTGGTGAAATTATTTGTGAGTTTTAAAAACTGAATTAATAAACAAAATTAACTCCTGAATGCAATATCTGCAACTGTGTGCGAGGAGGATGCTGGGATTATCATTACCATATACAATCATCTCCAGCTATCAACGCACATTTCCCAAACTGTACATCATTATAAAATTTTTTTTAGCTGCAGAACGGTTCCGTTGTAAAAATCTTGGTTAAATATAGTTACTCTAGAATACAGGGCACTGTGCTGACTATCATTCTAACGTCGTAGAACTAAATTATCGATACGTTGTCACTGAGAAGAACCCGGATGTTAGAGCTGTTATTGATAGATTTCCACCATTAAATGGCAAAGTGTAAATGTTTCACTCTTACTCCGGACTCTTATAGGAAAAAGAAAAACTAGAACTGCTACAAGACGGACAGTAATGAAGAGCTTTACTGAGGCTACTTAAAAATAAAACATTTTCTCTGCGGTTAAAAAAAGCTCCGTATTAACCTTATTTTTATATCTATGCTGATAAAACTTGTTATATTTCATCTTTTTATTTATACACTGTAAAGCAGTTGAACTTGCAATCTCTATTTGTTTAAATGTTGGTATTTTTATTTTGTGTGGCTTTGTTTACTTCTTTTTATCTATAAGAATTAAATTACTCAGGCTCAAAAAAAAATTAATAAAATCAGTTGTGTTATAACAAAACAAATTTAAATCCGTTGTGTTATAAGTAAACAACAGAAAATAAGTTGTATTGTTAACTATGTCTGTTGTTCACGGATATCTCATATAGTTTATTTGTGCCGTGAAATGGTTAAAGAGCGTGGATGTATGCTATAAATTTTACTTTGAAAGGATTTACGATCTTAAATGTCAATGTAATGTTAAAGATGTACTCTTGCTTCTCCGAGAGCTCTACTAAAAGTGCAGAATAACACACACTAACAGACGAGGAGACACACCTATATGCAGACACAAAGCGAACCACAGACTACTGAACACACACACAAACTTATAATCGTACATAGACACAAATACACACCAGTATCACACCCATATACACACACATACGCCAAAAAACACACCCAGAGCCAAGACACAAAGATGCACTCAAAAGGCGGATAAGTATAATATATTTTATATGGCAAGCGAAATTTCTTGGGTCTCAATTACCTGCAAGTATAATCTGTTAATCCTGCCTGTTTTAACCTCTAACAACAGCTGCATAGAAATATACATTTCATATTCAATGATTAATGTGATCTAGTTTCTAATTATATACAGTAAGTCGTAAATCGTCTGCTTAGCACGAGTCCCTTGTTGAGAAGTTGATGGAAGCAGACATTGAGACAACAACTCGTGAAAATAGTTTTCTAATATTTATAACTTGATGAAAACATGCAAATAGACGTTAACCTTGATATACTTCAGAAATAACTAAGGTTGATATTACAATCTGACATTTTAACCTTCTAAAAACATTAATTAAACATCTAATTGACGTATTCTTTCAACAAATAAATCTTTACAGTATCAAATAAATCTTCTTATAGTCAGACTTTAACTTTCCTCTAAAACAGCCACCAGAGCTTGAATGTTCCAAATTAATTACATCCGAACATCTTTTTGGTCTCTCTCAGCTGTCCTTATAGCGGCCTTGTAACATCTATTTAGTCCCACTCAGCTGTCCTTATAGCGGCCTTGTAACATCTATTTAGTCCCACTCAGCTGTCCTTATAGCGGCCTTGTAACATCTATTTAGTCCCACTCAGCTGTCCTTTTAGCGGCCTTGTAACACCTATTTAGTCCCACTCAGCTGTTCTTATAGCAGCCTTGTAACACCTATTTAGTCCCACTCAGCTGTCCTTATAGCAGCCTTGTAACACCTATTTAGTCCCACTCAGCTGTCCTTATAGCGGCCTTGTAACATCTATTTAGTCCCACTCAGCGGTCCTTATAGCGGCCTTGTAACAACTATTTAGTCCCACTCAGCTGTCCTTTTAGCGGCCTTGTAACACCTATTTAGTCCCACTCAGCTGTTCTTATAGCGGCCTTGTAACACCTATTTAGTCCCACTCAGCTGTCCTTATAGCAGCCTTGTAACACCTATTTAGTCCCACTCAGCTGTCCTTATAGCGGCCTTGTAACACCTATTTAGTCCCACTCAGCTGTCCTTACACCGGCCTTGTAACACCTATTTAGTCCCACTCAGCTGTCCTTACACCGGCCTTGTAACACCTATTTAGTCCCACTCAGCTGTCCTTATAGTGGCCTTGTAACACCTATTTAGTCCCACTCAGCTGTCCTTATAGCGGCCTTGTAACACCTATTTAGTCCCACTCAGCTGTCTTTACACTGGCCTTGCGATACCCTAATCAAGACTCAATAACGTTACTTCCGAGCTCCATCGAGCTCCATTGACTCGAGGGCGTCCCTCTATTTAATATATCGGCTACATCAGAAAACACTTAGCTGCGCTGTGACCAGGGTCTAAAAATTTGCACCAAATTCGATCAGCTGGAACGTTGTTCAATTCCATCACAAGCGTTCGGCCTCTTGATTAATTTAAAGTTTGTTAGTGAAACGGATCAAGTCTTCTTCTCTATATGAAACAAATCAAGTCTTCTCTTCTACAAAATGGATCAAGTCTTCTGTTCTATAAAACAGCTCAAGGTTTTTGTTGTATGTTAACTTGAGAGGGATGGCTTGGTTATCAACGATAATCAACAATTTGATCAACATATACCACTTTGTTGATCAACATATACCACTTTGTTGATCAACATATACCACTTTGTTGATCAACATATACCACTTTGTTCATCAACGTATACCACTTTGTTCATCAATGTATACCACTTTGTTCATCAACATATACCACTTTGTTGATCAATTTAAACCAACCATGAGTGGGGTGAATACTCTCGTGGTGGGTGGTGGTTAGGAGCAGAAGTGTGCATGTAAAAGAGACAGTGCCAGAAGTGTGCATGTAAAAGAGACAGAGCCAGAAGTGTGCATGTAAAAGAGACAGTGCCAGAAGTGTGCATGTAAAAGAGACAGAGCCAGAAGTGTGCATGTAAAAGAGACAGTGCCAGAAGTGTGCATGTAAAAGAGACAGAGCCAGAAGTGTGCATGTAAAAGAGACAGTGCCAGAAGTGTGCATGTAAACGATACAGAGCCAATAGTGTGCATGTAAAAGAGACAATACCAGAAGTGTGCATGTAAAAGAGACAATACCAGAAGTGTGCATGTAAAAGAGACAGTGCCAGAAGTGTGCATGTAAAAGAGACAGGGCCAGAAGTGTGCATGTAAAAGAGACAGGGCCAGAAGTGTACATGTAAAAGAGACAGTACCAGAAGTGTGCATGTAAAAGAGACAGTGCCAGAAATAAAGTGAGACTGGGAGAAAGTTGTAAAGACACTAATATTCTGGAAGTGTCTTAGCGTTACTCGTAGATTCCATAAGATCGCCACAAACTTAATATTGGGTTGAAAGCTCTATGATCTGAACGATGTAGTACTGCCACGTGTGTTCTCGGCATGTTGTCTTCTGCCAGGGTTGTATGTCTTTGTAAAGGGGTAGTGTATGGTAAAGGATGGTTATATCGTATTTTTCACTGTTAGCGGTTTCGGCATAAGTTAAAAACTTTTCAGCAGTCAATGAAACCCGAGCAAATAGGTAAAAAAATCAATATACATAATTCCCGTTGTCTGTATGTATGTATGTATGTATGTATGGAATAATGCTGTTAGATGGCGCTGCGGTCGATTTTGTATATAAATATCATATAACGTCATTGTTTTATGCTTATATTTTAACTTTTGAAAAGGGAATGATGTAAAAATAGGATTTGAGGATTTATAATTATTATGAACCTAGACGCCCCGCGGCGTAGCATACGGCGCAGACTTGCTCATGGATAGTGCAAAGAGAGTGGACAAAGAACGGACACAAACTACAGCACAAAGAAATCAAAACAACGCCCAGTTAACATCGGTTAATAAATGGGACGCGGGTAACAACAACCTCAGTGTGCATGTGTTTACGTTTACTCGCTATTTTTTATTTACTTAGTGCTGCTTTTTTGTGTCTGTACTCTCACCCCCCCCCTCCAAACCGTTCTTTGTACTGTCTATGATGAGCAAGTCTGCGGCGTAAGCTACGCCGCGGGTCTCTCCAGAGTTCCTTCTTTTCATTCACTCACAGTCGTTTGCCCAAACCCACCCCATTTTGACAACTGTATCTTTCAGGAAGTCTTCACCCGTCACTAAATCATTAGCGGCGTATGCTACGCCGCGGGTCAGCTAGTATATATTATATTTATACAGACTATGTTCTTACCCAGATAGAAATTCTTCTAAGCGAGCGTTAAATTGAAGCTTATGTGGGGTGAAGTGGAAATAGAATCATTGGTTAATCTGTTGTTTGTTGATAAGACTTAAGTTCGTCTACGAGCTCAGTGCAAAAAACCTTTTCCTTTGATGATGAGAAGAAAGATGGAAAAATGACAAGTTTATCAAGTACCAAGTTTCTAAAATAAACAAGATCAAAATGGGTAATTCTATTTTTGTGATTGCAAGCAGGGTAAATAAGCGAAGTTTTTTAAAGTGAGTTTGTGACTTTAAATAATCTTGTAAAATGTTTCATTTAGCAGGTTTGTTGGTTGTTAATTGCAGGTTTAATAGGATGTTCAAATGCAGAGGTGTTTAGTTCCATCAGTTATGAGGTGTTTAGTTCCATCAGTTATGAGGTGTTTATTTCCATCAGTTATGAGTTGTGTAGTTCCACCAGTTATGAGGTATGTAGATCCATAAGTGATGAGGTGTTTAGTTCCACCAGTTATGAGGTGTTAGTTCCATCAGTGATGAAGTGTTAGTTCCACTCATCACGAGGTGTTTGGTTTGACCAATGAAAAGGTATTTGAGTTCAGCTAGGGCCAACAACAACTGTCTTTGTACAGAATTGATACATTTAAACATAGACTGAAATACCTTTATCCAACAAAGCAACAAACCAAGAAAAAATATGCAAAAAAGTGTTGATTCTCCGGGTCGTCTTCACAATGGCGGTTAAGTATTAAATCCCACCAACTTCAAAAAGTACATGTTCTACCAAGTGGCGGCATCCAGGGCCGGCCTTAGGCATAGGCAAACTAGGCAGCCGCCTAGGGCCTCCGATTAGTGGGGACCTCGCACGGGAATCATATAATTTTAAAAAAAATATTTTTCTATTACATTTAGGGCCACCAAATTCACTTCGCGTAGGGCCTCCAATTTCCTAAGGCTGGCCCTGCGGCATCACTTAAAACACTGACTAAAATTATACTTGATGTATTCAGCTGATTTAATCGAATGATAATTAAATAACAAACTGTAACTGTACTTAGGATAATATACATAAAATCCAGAGGCGTCACTAGGGTTGGTGTCACCCGGGGCGGTAGCTCATGGTGTCACCCCTTCGCGACTGAAGGGGCCGTCCATAAATGAAGTCACACGATTTTGGCCGATTTTTACCCCGCACCCCCCCCCGTCATACTTTGTCACAAAAACGTAGACCCCACCCATTTATTTGCGATATGACGTCACAAAGCCTTGACTCAAGCCGTATTTTCTCAATAAAAATTAGCATGTAGCAACTTATTTTTTGTCATTTAAATATGTATTTAGTGTAAGTCTGCACTCTAATATCGTAACAGGCGTGAAGCCATTGAAAACGCAATTAAATAAATGGTAAAAAATCAAATATTTAAGGGGAACTTTTATTTAAAGTTGCGTGTTTTTTATGTGACGTCACACATTTTTTTAAAATACACCCTTCCCCCTCGTCACACTTCGTCACAGACGAGTGACCCCATCCCCCTATGGCGGATTTTAAAAAAAAGGGGGGGGGACTGAACGGGCTAAACATAGGGGCCCCAATAATTTAAAGTCCGCCAAACGTATTATAAATTATAGTGTATAATAAAGATGCAGGCAAATGTTTGCATGAATCCCTGAAAATGCCTTGGATAGTCATACGGCAATGCTGCAAATATGAGTTGGAAGTATAACGGAAACCAGACTATTCTTTATGAGAAGTGCAGTGTTGCTCATTATGTGCCGTGCACAGCAAATTTTATTAATTTGGTTGGGAAAAGTGCAGCAGGTTGTCCAGCTGCAGTCAGATGTTTTTGTCTTCTGCAAAATCTTTATACCCGGCTTGTTGCATCTACTCATCGTTGACAGGTACTTCAAAAACACATGAAATTGATACATGTCAGTGCTGTTAACTCAAGGTACCAAATTTTCCAAGGCATGAATAAAAAAATTCTCAAGTTAGACTAAAAATTCCCAAATGCATTCAATTCTGTTGGCGAAGCAATCTCAAATATTCCCATATTTAAGGCCAAATCCGCATAAATTCCCATTTCTATAAATTTGCCTAATTTGGCTTTAAAAAATTCCCACGATTTGGGAAATTTCCCAGGAGTTAACAGCACTGATACATGTTAACAAAGCCTTGTCTGTCACAAGATGGTTAGCCTGACATGATGCTGTATGGTCTGTTAATAACTCATACCATGAGAATATCGCAGCACTGGAAGAATTAGCAACAAACGAAAATCAGCCACGTGACTGTCGACTTGAAGCAGAAGGATTTCTAAAGGAATTTGAACAACTGGAAGTCGCTATTTTACTTTAAATTCTAGATTATTAAAAGACAGCATTCTTAATTTGATTACTATGAAGACAAAGAAAAGGACAAGTCCGTGGTAAAAAAAGAGTATAAACAATCTTCAATTCTATTTTTTTTTAATTAAAAAAGAAAGCGTCAGACAAAAATTCAAGGTTTAGGTATTTCTGGTAATCATTGACAAACTTTCTTAAACCCTACAAAATCGGTTTGGCTCATATAAAGACATCCATGAGAAATTTGGCTTTCTGACAAACCTAACTGAGCTCAGCAATTTCGCCATCTGATGGGCAGCAGCCAAGTTAATGGAAGAATATTCAGGCGATTTCGAAGACTGCTTACCTTCAGAATTACTCCAATTTTCAGAACTCTTTAAAAAAGTTATTGTCCAGACCCAGGCACAGGGTAAGGAAAAGAAGGTTGCACAATGCGAAACTCAAAACACGTGCACAGAGCTAGAAACTTTGCTGCTTTTGATTTTGAAAAAATTTGCATGGGAGAACAAAGACCGAGTATGCTCTAATAAGCATTGAAAAGGAACTTGTAAGCTTATTTAGCATTACTGACTTGTTTGAAAACCTCGCCATGAGAAAAATTCGCAAACGAAAGTTGTAGGTTGAAATAATAATAGTTTATATTTTTCAATAAATTTTTCATTTCAAATAGAGAAAACAATTCGTTACCCCATGAAAAATTTTTTTTTAAAAATATATATTTAAAAATACGGAATAACGCATAATATTTCTTTTAAAGCAGGCTCGTTCGTAACCACGAAACAGCGTAAGTCGGGATTGGACCATCGTAACCGGAGGACTACCTGTATATAAAACATGTCTATGCTTTCACGCCTTTAATAAATAAATATATATATATAACGAAACATTAACTCAAAGTTATTGAATTCATAATTTTCCTCTAGTAAAAAATCAACAAAGAAAACCAATTGTGGTGGAGGGAGTCGTGAGGTGGGATTCGTCCATGCTGTCGGTGTGTCCAAGCCCAAATGGCTTTATATATTTTAAAACATAAGACACTGCGCCTCTTTCATGTCCAGGGCTTTTCTAAAGATCTCTCTGCCGCGACTGTTTCTTTTCTTTTTTCATAATTTGTTTTAATGTTGTTTGTGTGTTGGGACTGTTTTATTATTGCAAGTCAACTGATATTTTTTTTATAAAAGTTTTCGCGTTCAACGTATTTCATTGTATTTCTTAATTTCTTTCTAGATGAAACAATGGGTCTTCTTTTTTTCTGACATCAGAATCGTACACAGTAAAATGTTAAGCTCGGGTGTCCCCCCCCCTGATGGGTGTCACATGGGGCGGTCCGCCCCCTCGCCCCCCTAGAGACGCCCCTGATAAAATCCCAATGGATTCATTTGATGTGAATCGTTAGATTAGATTCCATTCAAGTAATGAAAATGAGTGCTGATGAAGGTTAAATGTTAGTTGTTTTTGCGTAGGATTATACCATTCAAGCTAAGTCTAGTTTTGCTTGTTATTTCATAGCACTATCACCATCAAAAGAAAATCCACTCTTACTGCATTATTTGACTATCTCCCTTGGTGAACTATGTTGTTATTTTTTTACTCCGCTATTTTTTCCTGTCATATTTTAGATTAACAAAGAGGGAATTAAAACAAATGCTGTGTAAAAAATAAATACGCATCAAAAATATTAGAAACACCGCAAAATTGTAACTGAACACCTTATCCAGTCAAAGAATCAAAATTTGAATGGAATGAGGACAAATGTGAACTGTGTTTAATATCACTTTGTGAGAAATGAAAACTGGTTTTTACTCTTCCAACAACAATTTTTACATAAATAAGTTACACTAACTAAACCTTTAACTACGCTCAAATGATAAGGGTGGACAGTTTCTTGTTTTAATGTGGTGTTCAGAGAGCTCAGACATAAACAATTAGTTAACAATACACCGAGTAGGCACAAGATAAAAACATGTGGTGTACAGAGAGCTCAGACATAAACAATTAGTTAACAATACACCGAGTAGGCACAAGATAAAAACATGTGGTGTATAGAGAGCTCAGACATAAACAATTAGTTAACAATACACCGAGTAGGCACAAGATAAAAACATGTGGTGTATAGAGAGCTCAGACATAAACAATTATTTAACAATACACCGAGTAGGCACAAGATAAAAACATGTGGTGTATAGAGAGCTCAGACATAAACAATTAGTTGACAATACACACAGTAGGCACAAGATAAAAACATGTGGTGTATAGAGAGCTCAGACATAAACAATTAGTTAACAATACACACACTAGGCACAAGATGAAAACACAAGCAAAATGGCTAATAATACTAAACAAATCGATACTGTAAATAAATACAGCCAATCCTTCAGGGTGTCATAATAATGATATTATTAGATGGCGATTTGTATATTGTTTCCATCAAACACATCTCTTTTCCTTTCTATGGAATGAAACATTCACCTACTCCATTACATATACTAAAGCGGAATAGATAACCCCCCCTATTTACCCCCCCCCAACTTCGTGGTGTCAACGTGGGGGTGGGGGGTTGCACTTCAAGCAAGCGCTTATCTTATCTTATCTGTTTACAGACGCTCCTTCTATACAGAAGATTATTGCGTCCTACGCTTATCTATGGTTTGTGTTTAGTCCTGCATTTTTATTAGAGATTTAAATGCTGATAATGTGTTGGTTTTCCTGGATTCTTCAGGCAACCCATTCCACGCCCGAATTCCGGACGGGAAGAAGGAAAACTTGTATGTGTTTGTTCTTGCATACGGAATAAGGAAGGTGTTTTTATCCTTATGTCTATCTGAGGGTTGTATTAAGTTATCTTTGTGTTGTATTTCTAAATTAGAATTAATTGCTTTATGTATGATGATTACTTTGCTTTTGGTTCTTCTATCCTCTAGTGTTTCAAGGTTTAATGATTTAACTAATGGTGTTATTCTTGTCAGTTTTGAATATTCTCCAGTAATGAATCTGGCAGCTCTTTTTTGAATTTGTTCTAGTTTATCAATGTTTTCTTTGGTGGATGGGTCCCATACAGAATATGCATATTCTAGTACAGTCTCACCAAAGCGCTTTTTGAAAGGTCCAGGGATTAAAATTTTTAGAACTTTTATGTAAAGGGACATGATGGCTGAAAGGTGAGAGGCTCGAACTTAAACAATACTTGGGTAATTTGTGGCGATAAAGGTGTAGCCTACTGTAGCAGGGGTGTGCACTGACTGCAGTGCAGGGTGTTACGACCGCATTGTAATTTATACTTTGACAGCAGTGAAACCTTCCAACCATTAACATACACGACCTGACAAAACGTGATCCTGTATAGTCCAAGTTCGATAAATCAGGTCGGTTGCTGGCTGTTGCATTGATTGATCATGCTTTATAGGTCAGATTGCATGACCCAACAACTGTGACACAGATGGCTGTACAGTTTTATAGTAAAGACTGTGAAGGCTGGTGGACTTGTGATAACGTCAACGATCGTCCATTCGTTCACTGCAGCTAATTGTTCAGCCGGTTCTGTGGTGTAGCGGTTATCACGTCTGCTTAACACGCAGAAGGTCGCGAGTTCGAGCCTCGCCAGAACCTTTTTTTTT
This sequence comes from Ampullaceana balthica, assembly GCA_944989445.1. NCBI lineage: Eukaryota > Metazoa > Mollusca > Gastropoda > Lymnaeidae > Ampullaceana > Ampullaceana balthica. Next base: position 189,876 of record CALYLW010000230.1, on the reverse strand, counting down.
CCTAAATGAATTATATTATTCCATGACTTTGTTTTTTGTTCGTTGTTTTTTTTTCCTCCATTATATGTGATCTACTTTGGTAAAATAAATTAATATAATTAATCAGTTTACCTGAGGCCAGTTGACTAAATTGAAAATCCAATTTAACGTTTACGCAGTGACATTCCTTCTACTCGCATTTCCATCTTGTGAATTGTCATCGCTTGATTCAATAACTCGGCTCATCGTCTGACACGTGAGAAGTCGCACCTGTGTTTTATCAACATTGTGGCTGCTCCGATGCTTCATTGGTGGGATGAAAAAAATAGGTCTGGGGTAGGGGGGATTCGGGTATTTGAGAGCTACTGTATTATGTGGATTCTCTTATCTTATCTTATCTGTTTACAGACGCTCCTTCTATACAGAAGATTATTGCGTCCTACGCTTATCTATGGTTTGTGTTTAGTCCTGCATTTTTATTAGAGATTTAAATGTTGATAAAGTGTTGGTTTTCCTGGATTCTTCAGGCAACCCATTCCACGTCCCGAATTCCGGACGGAAAGAAGGAAAACTTGTATGTGTTTGTTCTTGCATACGGAATAAGAAAGGTGTTTTTATCCTTATGTCTATCTGAGGGTTGTATTAAGTTATCTTTGTGTTGTATTTCTAAATTAGAATTAATTGCTTTATGTATGATTACTACTTTGCTCTTGGTTCTTCTATCCTCTAGTGTTTCAAGGTTTAATGATTTAACTAATGGTGTTATTCTTGTCAGTTTTGAATATTCTCCAGTAATGAATCTGGCAGCTCTTTTTTGAATTTGTTCTAGTTTATCAATGTTTTCTTTGGTGGATGGGTCCCATACAGAAGATGCATATTCTAGTACAGGTCTCACCAAAGTGAGGTAGCATTTTAGTTTTATATCTCTATTACATTTGTTAAAGTTTCTTTTTATAAAGCCTAAGGTTTTGTTTGATTTTTTAATAACTTCATTGACATGGGGATTCCATGATAGTTTCTCATTTATTAAGACTCCTAAGTATTTTGCATCTTTAGTTTGGGTCAGTTCTTTTCCATGAATGTAATATTTTGAATTTATTTGTTTCTTTTTCTTTGTTACTCTTAAACAGTTGACACTTTTCTGGGTGGAAAGACATACTCTAGTTAGTTTCCCATTTTATCAATTCATCTAAGTCTTTTTGTAAAATGTTGCTATCTTGTTCTGATTTCTTTAGTAAATATTCTAAAAATGTAGCTAAAACTATATTTTATTTGTTGAGCGGATCCAGACACATTTAATACAACTGTACAATAAACCAACTTAAGAAAACACTTAAACTTATGTAATTATTTTCGTCTTTTTTTTCTTTTAATTTTTTTTTAATTTTCTTTTGTGCTTTCTCATTTTCTGTTTCACCTTTCATTTCCTTTGCCTTACTTCCACCAACAACTTCTTTGCATATTTTTAAAACTATTTTGTAATCTTCGGTTTCTAATGGTCTTGTAGCAAATGTTGATCCAAGGCAAGTAAACATGTATTTCACTGCATTTTACAATGTTTCTGAAATGAGTCAGGCAAATGTCATTGAACTCCGCAAGAACTATTTGTGGCGCGTTGAAAGCAGTCACAGGATGTCCAACGTTGTCAGCTGCGCGTTTTTCGTATCTTGGAACAAAAAATTCTTCAAGTAGACCTTCGTATCTTGGATTGGTCGTATCTTGATGCATTCGTATCTCGAGGTACCACTGTAGTTGGTATAATAAGAAGGTTCACACAACCTTGCCTATCAATATAGTTGTTATAACGAGGTGATCCAATAAGCCTCTCTGTTGGACCAGGAAACTGAGGCCCTGTGGTATTCTTTTTGTTGCACATAGGAGACTATATCACCAGACAACAGCTTAAGGCACACCTACACACCTGTGTGAGACGTAACTACCCACCTGTGTGAGACGTACATATCCACCTGTGTGAGACGTACCTACCCATCTGTGTGAGACGTATCTAGCCACATGTGTGAGACGTACCTACCCATCTGTGTGAGACGTACCTATCCACCTGTGTGAGACGTACCTACCCATCTGTGTGAGACGTACCTATCCACCTGTGTGAGACGTACCTACCCACCTGTGTGAGACGTACCTACTCATCTGTGTTAGACGTATCTAGCCACCTGTGTGAGACGTAACTAGCCACCTATGTGAGACGTATCTAGCCACCTGTGTGAGACGTACCTACCCACCTGTGTGAGACGGAACTAGCCACCTGTGTGAGACGTACCTACCCACCTGTGTGAGACGTATCTAGCCACCTGTGTGAGACGTACCTACCCACCTGTGTGAGACGTAACTAGCCACCTGTGTGAGACGTACCTACCCACCTGTGTGAGACGTAACTAGCCACCTGTGTGAGACGTACCTACCCACCTGTGTGAGACGTAACTAGCCACATGTGTGAGACGTACCTACCCACTTGTGTGAGACGTAACTAGCCACCTGTGTGAGACGTAACTAGCCACCTATGTGAGACGTATCTAGCCACCTGTGTGAGACGTACCTACCCACATGTGTGAGACGTAACTAGCCACCTGTGTGAGACGTACCTACCCACCTGTGTGAGACGTATCTAGCCACCTGTGTGAGACGTACATACCCACCTGTGTGAGACTTAACTAGCCACCTGTGTGAGACGTATCTACCCACCTGTGTGAGACGTAACTAGCCACCTGTGTGAGACGTACCTACCCACCTGTGTGAGATGTAACTAGCCACCTGTGTGAGACGTACCTACCCACCTGTGTGAGACGTAACTAGCCACCTATGTGAGACGTAACTAGCCACCTGTGTGAGACGTAACTAGCCACCTATGTGAGACGTAACTAGCCACCTGTGTGAGACGTAACTAGCCACCTGTGTGAAACGTAACTAGCCACCTGTGTGAGACGTAACTAGCCACCTGTGTGAGACGTAACTAGCCACCTGTGTGAGACGTAACTACCCACCTGTGAAGGACGTAACTAGCCACCTATGTGAGACGTAACTAGCCACCTATGTGAGACGTAACTAGCCATCTATGTGAGACGTAACTAGCCACCTGTGTGAGACGTACCTAGCCACCTGTGTGAGACGTAACTAGCCACCTATGTGAGACGTACCTATCCAGCTGTGTGAGACGTAACTAGCCACCTGTGTTAGAAGTGTCTACCCACCTGTATGAGAATCACCTATCCACGTGCATAAGAAATCAAATATCGCACGTCGAATATTTCTCAGTCTTATCAGATGAGCACTAGCAAGCAATAGAAAAACCTTTTTACTGTTTGTTTCCGATGGAACAATGTTTTTAAGTCAGAAAGTTCCCCAAAAATTATTATTTAGTTTTACATTAAAATTAGACAGAGACATAAATGCATTACTTACTTTGGGTACTGGTTAGGTATTTGAGCATAGCTATAAGCTATAGGCTACTGTAAAATCGTGAGAAAATCTAACATACACTCATACAGACGCTTACACACACACACACATACACACACACACACTTCATAAGGACAATTAAGTGGTCCTACATCTGGTTCTCATTTTAAAAATCTTCTGGACTCCCTGAACTAAGTCAGGCTGTTAATGTTCCGTCCTCCTACCCAAGACCATTTGTTTGTGTGTATATCTGTGATTTTTTTGATGGTATACCTGTGATTTGTTTGTGTGTATATCTATGATTTGTTTGTGTGTATATCTGTGATTTGTTTGTGTGTATATCTGTGATTTGTTTGTATGTATATCTGTGATTTGTTTGTGTGTATATCTGTGATTTGTTTGTGTGTATATCTGAGATTTGTTTGTGTGTATATATTTGATTTGTTTGTGTGTATATCTGTGATTTGTTTACGTGTATATCTGTGATTTGTTTGTGTGTATATCTATGATTTGTTTGTGTGTATATCTGAGATTTGTTTGTGTCTATATCCGTGATTTGTTTGTGTGTATATCTATGATTTGTTTGTGTGTATATCTTTGATTTGCTTGTGTCTATATCCGTGATTTGTTTGTGTGTATATCTGTGATTTGTTTGTGTGTGTATCTATGATTTGTTTGTGTGTATATCCGTGATTTGTTTGTGTGTATATCTGAGATTTGTTTGTGTCTATATCCGTGATTTGTTTGTGTGTATATCTGTGATTTGCTTGTGTCTATATCCGTGATTTGTTTGTGTGTATATATGTGATTTGATTGTGTGTATATCTGTGATTTGTTTACGTGTATATCTGTGATTTGTTTGTGTGTATATCTATGATTTGTTTGTGTGTATATCTGTGATTTGTTTGTGTCTATATCCGTGATTTGTTTGTGTGTATATCTGTGATTTGTTTGTGTGTATATCCGTGATTTGTTTGTGTGTATATCCGTGATTTGTTTGTGTGTATATCTGTGATTTGTTTGTGTGTATATCTGTGATTTGTTTGTGTGTATATCTGTGATTTGTTTGTGTGTATATCTGTGATTTGTTTGTGTGTATATCTGTGATTTGTTTGTGTGTATATATGTGATTTGTTTGTGTGTATATCCGTGATTTGTTTGTGTGTATATCCGTGATTTGTTTGTGTGTATATCTGTGATTTGTTTGTGTGTATATCCGTGATTTGTTTGTGTGTATATCTGTGATTTGTTTGTGTGTATATCTGTGATTTGTTTGTGTGTATATCTGTGATTTGTTTGTGTGTATATCTGTGATTTGTTTTGTGTGTATATCCGTGATTTGTTTGTGTGTATATCCGTGATTTGTTTGTGTGTATATCTGTGATTTGTTTGTGTGTATATCTGTGATTTGTTTTGTGTGTATATATGTGATTTGTTTGTGTGTATATCCGTGATTTGTTTGTGTGTATGTCCGTGATTTGTTTGTGTGTATATCTGTGATTTGTTTGTGTGTATATCTGTGATTTGTTTGTGTGTATATATGTGATTTGTTTGTGTGTATATCCGTGATTTGTTTGTGTGTATATCGTGATTTGTTTGTGTGTATATCCGTGATTTTGTTTGTGTGTATATCTGTGATTTGTTTGTGTGTATATCTGTGATTTGTTTGTGTGTATATCCGTGATTTGTTTGTGTGTATATCCGTGATTTGTTTGTGTGTATATCTGTGATTTGTTTGTGTGTATATCTGTGATTTGTTTGTGTGTATATATGTGATTTGTTTGTGTGTATATCCGTGATTTGTTTGTGTGTATATCCGTGATTTGTTTGTGTGTATATCTGTGATTTGTTTAGTGTGTATATCTGTGATTTGTTTGTGTGTATATCTATGATTTGTTTGTGTGTATATCTGAGATTTGTTTGTGTCTATATCCGTGATTTGTTTGTGTGTATATCTGTGATTTGTTTGTGTCTATATCCGTGATTTGTTTGTGTGTATATCCGTGATTTGTTTGTGTGTATATCTGTGATTTGTTTGTGTGTATATCTTTGATTTGCTTGTGTCTATATCCGTGATTTGTTTGTGTGTATATCTGTGATTTGTTTGTGTGTATATCTGTGATTTGTTTGTGTGTATATCTGTGATTTGTTTGTGTGTATATATGTGATTTGTTTGTGTGTATATCCGTGATTTGTTTGTGTGTATATCCGTGATTTGTTTGTGTGTATATCTGTGATTTGTTTGTGTGTATATCCGTGATTTGTTTGTGTGTATATCTGTGATTTGTTTGTGTGTATATCTGTGATTTGTTTGTGTGTATATCTGTGATTTGTTTGTGTGTATATATGTGATTTTTTTGTGTGTATATCCGTGATTTGTTTGTGTGTATATCCGTGATTTGTTTGTGTGTATATCTGTGATTTGTTTGTGTGTATATCTGTGATTTGTTTGTGTGTATATATGTGATTTGTTTGTGTGTATATCCGTGATTTGTTTGTGTGTATATCCGTGATTTGTTTGTGTGTATATCTGTGATTTGTTTGTGTGTATATCTGTGATTTGTTTGTGTGTATATATGTGATTTGTTTGTGTGTATATCCGTGATTTGTTTGTGTGTATATCCGTGATTTGTTTTGTGTGTATATCTGTGATTTGTTTGTGTGTATATCTGTGATTTGTTTGTGTGTATATATGTGATTTGTTTGTGTGTATATCTGTGATTTGTTTGTGTGTATATCTGTGATTTGTTTGTGTGTATATATGTGATTTGTTTGTGTGTATATCCGTGATTTGTTTGTGTGTATATCCGTGATTTGTTTGTGTGTATATCCGTGATTTGTTTGTGTGTATATCTGTGATTTGTTTGTGTGTATATCTGTGATTTGTTTGTGTGTATATCCGTGATTTGTTTGTGTGTATATCCGTGATTTGTTTGTGTGTATATCTGTGATTTGTTTGTGTGTATATCTGTGATTTGTTTGTGTGTATATATGTGATTTGTTTGTGTGTATATCCGTGATTTGTTTGTGTGTATATCCGTGATTTGTTTGTGTGTATATATGTGATTTGTTTGTGTGTATATCTGTGATTTGTTTGTGTGTATATCTGTGATTTGCTTGTCTGTATATCTGTGATGTGCCTCTGTGATATTAAATCGGCCAAATGGAAGCTATACTAGGCACTCTTTAGAACATTATTGTGTGGCGCTGTGTGCATTTCTCTCTTAAATTTGTTCATGGTAGAAGGCGGTACAAATATGGCTATCTTGGATGCTGGTTCATACGCTAATTAAGCGATTAAAATGTATTTTTAATATCTTACCTCTTGCCGATATTTTTTTAAAAGTAATTAATAGAGGAGAAAAAAGTGGTATTAACTTCTTGAGCAATTCAATTAGTGCGTTTATAATTTTTTTAAACTCATTCCTGGCTTTCCAAAAAAACGCCATATTAAAAAAAATTAATTGACAAAACTTTGAGACTTCTTTCGTTTGTTTTGTTTTTTTCTTAAAGATTCTGATGTCAAAACAAATTACCAAGAAAATTGATGACATCATCACTTGAACTTTTTTAAGTATTGGAAGTCGGGTAGTGCAGTTTTTCTTGTCTGGAATGTTTTCAAGATGGCCTGTATAAAAGGGCGTAACTTGGGCACAATCTGGTAACCATGTAAATTACAATAACTTTGTCAAAGAAATGACCATTAAATTCTAAATTGAGCGTTTTTACCAGCCGTCCAGTTGAACAAGGATTTCATTAAGAATAAATGGATGCAGTTTGTTTCTGAGGAAACTCCTCCCACCCTAAGATAATCAACATGCGGAAATGACGTGTCTATAGCAACAACAAGCAGTACTGACCAAAACTAAAGATGCAAAATACTTAGGAGTCTTAATAAATGAGAAACTATCATGGAATCCCCATGTCAATGAAGTTATTAAAAAATCAAACAAAACCTTAGGCTTTATAAAAAGAAACTTTAACAAATGTAATAGAGATATAAAACTAAAATGCTACCTCACTTTGGTGAGACCTGTACTAGAATATGCATCTTCTTTATGGGACCCATCCACCAAAGAAAGCATTGATAAACTAGAATAAAAACCAAAAAAGAGCTGCCAGATTCATTACTGGAGAATATTCAAAACTGACAAGAATAACACCATTAGTTAAATCATTAAACCTTGACACACTAGAGGATAGAAGAACCAAGAGCAAAGTAGTAATTATACATAAAGCAATTAATTCTAATTTAGAAATACAACACAAAGATAACTTAATACAACCCTCAGATAGACATAAGGATAAAAACACCTTTCTTATTCCGTATGCAAGAACAAACACATACAAATTTTCGTTCTTCCCGTCCGGAATTCGGGCGTGGAATGGGTTGCGTGAAGACACCATAGGAAAGCCAACACTTTATCAACATTTAAATCTCTAATAGAAATGCAGGACTAAATCACAAACAATAGATAAGCGTACTATTCTGTATAGAAGGAGCGTCTGTAAACAGATAAGAAGATGTAACAGATGTAATGTATTCAAAGCATGGCCAATAAAAAATTAAATAGTGTTACCCATACGGCGGAGCGGATTGCTGAACGGGCTAAAGCCAGGGGACCCCGATGATTTAGGGGCCCTCAAATTTAGTTTATTTTATAATAAAGGTGGGCAAATTTTTTCATGAATCCCTAAAATTATGATAAATTAAATAAATTAATAAAATCTTATGTATTAATCTGTTCGCTATTTGGACCCGATAGTAAATACTTTTTATATCTTTCAAATGAATGTGTCTTTCCCATTAAGTTCTTGTGGTCTTGTGGCAGCCTACAGGCTTTTAGTGCAAGCGGTGACGGGTTCGAATCCCAGTTGCGTATGATTTTTCTTAAATTTGTCTTTTTTAAAAAAAAACTAAAACTATCTTTTTACACTCAATTTTACGATACCAGCGAACAGTTATTTCTTTGTGTTCGGTTTTTTGATGAATCCGATCTCGTAGTACAGAAACATTATAAGAAAGGAACCAATGGACTATTTAGTTACAAGTTACAGTTACAGTCTTGTATTATTAGCTGTCAGCAATCATTTTATTTAAAGGGACGCTGGCTGGATAGGGCCCGAGTTTGAATTGCAGCCAGGGGCCCCGTGCAGTCTTAATCCGCCCCTGCTGTTACCTTCCCGATAGGCACCGCAATTAAATGTTGGAGGCACATTAGAACAACTGCCATTTCCAAAACGCGCCTTGATCCTTTATTGAGACATATTAAAAGAGAGGTTTTAAAAATTCATTTCCATATATTTTAAACAATTTGTTTTTCATTTAAAGTGTATTTAATGTTAAATAAGTTATTTGACAACAATTTCTTGTTGATTGGGGAGTCTTTGTGCAAATACAAAACGTAAATGGCGTCATTATATGTTGATCGGGCTTGAAAGCCCTGTAGTATTTAATATTAAAAACGTGAATAGTTTTAAAATTTTATGTTGCGAAGAAAATATTATATTAAAGTTTAAAAAAGGGAACATTTTTGTTTTTTTTAAATGGATAAAAAAAGGTGAAAATTGGAAGTGTTGCCAAATTGCGTGACGTTGATCCAATCTTTTTTGTTGACACAAGGATAGTTGGGGTGGGGGGGGGCTATCGATTTTTCAAAAGGAGATTCCCAAGAACAAAACTGAATATGACACTTAGCGACACGACTGTTGAGAAAAGACATTGATAGGAAAATATTATCGACCAAACTTGGGAAACCGAGCCGTTTGTGCCAGTGTTCATCAAACATTCAACTGTGAGCCCAAACTAAAAGTGAAATATTATATCCAAACCGGATTCCTGCATGTATTTTTAAAAATACTTTACAAATTCTGCCTGTGCAGACTTAAGTTTCAAAAGTTAAGAAAAATCTTATTTATTCAAGTTTCGTCTACATTTTACTGACACCGTTTTGGCCAGGAGCGGCCTTTGTGTGTGGCAGCTGGGGCAATCGCCCCAGGTCCCCGCGCTTAGGGGGGCCCCGCGTTTCAGACTTGAGACTATATTTTAGTAACAAAAGAGCTGGCAGATAATGCAATACTGGGTTGGCGCAAGAATTGATCTAATCAAGGGGGGCCCCGCGGTGTCATTGTTGCACCAGGACTCACGCGTACCTAACGCCGCCTCTGGTTTTGGCAATTCCTTGTTTAAATATTTGTTTTTTTTTAATAGAAAGTCGCATGCACAACTGTTTTATTGATATTTCGTTATAAACACATCCACCTGGAGAGATCCACCCAACACATCCACCTGGAGAGTTCCATCCATCTTCGTCCACATAATTACCCACCCTAAACGAGCAAAATACGGCGCCTCCACAGTCGACTATGCTTACTGTTACCTAATTTAGTATTTAAGTCTTTAGGCTGTTCATCGCTACGCATACGATAACAAAAGGCGTAGCCAGCATCACAAGGGGTGTTACCACTTACAAAAAACTGGGACGTTAAGACTTACAACAAACTTGGTAGATCACACGTACAACAAAGTCGGAAGATCACACGTACAACAAACTGAGAAGATCACACGTACAACAAACTGGAAGATCACACGTACAACAAACTGGGAAGATCACACGTACAACAAACTGGGAAGATCACACGTACAACAAACTGGAAGATCACACGTACAACAAACTGGGAAGATCACACGTACAACAAACTGAGAAGATCACACGTACAACAAACTGGGAAGATCACACGTACAACAAACTGGGAAGATCACACGTACAACAAACTGGGAAGATCACACGTACAACAAACTGAGAAGATCACACGTACAACAAAATGAGAAGATCACACGTACAACAAAATGAGAAGATCACACGTACAACAAACTGGGAAGATCACACGTACAACAAACTGAGAAGATCACACGTACAACAAACTGAGAAGATCACACGTACAACAAACTGAGAAGATCACACGTACAACAAACTGGGAAGATCACACGTACAACAAACTGAGAAGATCACACGTACAACAAACTGAGAAGATCACACGTACAACAAACTGGGAAGATCACACGTACAACAAACTGAGAAGATCACACGTACAACAAACTGAGAAGATCACACGTACAACAAACTGAGAAGATCACACGTACAACAAACTGAGAAGATCACACGTACAACAAACTGAGAAGATCACATGTACAACAAACTGAGAAGATCACACGTACAACAAACTGGGAAGATCACACGTACAACAAACTGAGAAGATCACACGTACAACAAACTGGGAAGATCACATGTACAACAAACTGAGAAGATCACAGCTACAACAAACTGAGAAGATCACACGTACAACAAACTGAGAAGATCACACGTACAACAAACTGGGAAGATCACATGTACAACGACCACTTGGGAAGTACTAATTCAAAGACAACTTCGTACCGTAATGTTGTCGCATCCATGAAGTGACCTGGTGAATATTGATTGATCAAACCAGATCATCAATCATCTGATATCGATATGTTTAGTCTTAAAAGATTTGGATGTGACCTGGTCTTTAAATGTGTAAATGGATTACCGTGTATTAAAATGTGTAAATGTATGCACATTGTGTAAGGATATGTAAATGTATGCACCTTGTGTAGAGGTGTGTAAATGTATGCATATTGTGTAAATGTGTGTAAATGTATGCATCTTGTGTAAATGTGTGTAAATGTATGCATATTGTGTAAATGTGTGTAAATGTATGCATATTGTATAAATGTGTGTAAATGTATGCATATTGTGTAAATGTGTGTAAATGTATGCATATTGTATAAATGTGTGTAAATGGAGGCACCTTGTGTAAAGGTGTGTAAATGTATGCACCTTGTGTAAAGGTGTGTAAATGTATGCATATTGTGTAAATGTGTGTAAATGTATGCACCTTGTGTAAAGTTTTGTAAATGTATGCATATTGTATAAAGGTATTTAAATTGATGCACCTTGTGGTAGATGTTTATGTTGATTCGACTTGCGTATAGATGTGTAAATTTATGCAATGAGTGAATGGTTGTGAATCAGTTGACGCCCTTTGTAAGGATCAGTGATGTTTACACAGAGACAAAGTTCACAATGTTACTGTTAAGGATCAAATCAATACCGTTCGCTCTCCATAGAAATTACATGCCCACAAGGTGTTGTAATCAGATCTCTCAATCATAGCAGGTTATGGAATTGAACATTCCCATTTACTGCAGGTTATTGAATTGAACATTCCCATTTACTGCAGGTTATGGAATTGAACATTCCCATTTACTGCAGGTTATGGAATTGAACATTCCCATTTACTGCAGGTTATAGAAATGAACATTCCTAATTATTGCAGGTTATAGAATTGAACATTCCCAGCTATTGCAGGTTATAGAATTGAACATTCCCGTCTATTGCAGGTTATGGAATTGAATGAACATTGCCATCTACTGCAGGTTATAGAAATGAACATTCCTAATTATTGCAGTTTATAGAGTTGAACATTCCCATCTATTGCAGGTTATAGAAATGAACATTGCCATCTATTGCAGGTTATAGAAATGAACATTCCTAATTATTGCAGTTTATAGAATTGAACATTCCCATCTATTGCAGGTTATAGAAATGAACATTCCTAATTATTGCAGGTTATAAACTTGCCAACTGTTGTGGGCTATAGAAATAAAGATGCCAATCTATTTCAATTTTTAGAATTTATAATAATTATAAATTATTTTCAATTATTGCGGGTTATAGCAATTAATAGTTACAATCATTGGATTGTATAGAAATGAACATTGCTACTTATTGTTTCTAATAGCATTGAACATTCTCAATAAGAGCAGGTTATATCCATGAATATTTCCAATCATTAGATGTTATAGACTGGAACATACACAACTATTGAGGTGTATAAAATCAGCTCACTATGCTACAGATGATTATAGAATTATAGGTATCAACTTTACCAAAAATGAAAGGATATTAAATTAAGATCTCACGAGACTGTAGGTTAACAAAACAATCTATCTGAAAGAATGAAGGAGGACACCATCTATCATGTAATCAAATCTCACCAGTCTCCATCTATCATGTAATCAAATCTCACCAGTCTCCATCTATCATGTATTCAAATCTCACCAGTCTCCATCTATCATGTAATCAAATCTCACCAGTCTCCATCTATCATGTAATCAAATCTCACCAGTCTCCATCTATCATGTAATCAAATCTCACCAGTCTCCATCTATCATGTAATCAAATCTCACCAGTCTCCATCTATCATGTAATCAAATCTCACCAGTCTCCATCTATCATGTAATCAAATCTCACCAGTCTCCATCTATCATGTAATCACATCTCACCAGTCTCCATCTATCATGTAATCAAATCTCACCAGTCTCCATCTATCATGTAATCACATCTCACCAGTCTCCATCTATCATGTAATCAAATCTCACCAGTCTCCATCTATCATGTAATCAAATCTCACCAGTCTCCATCTATCATGTAATCAAATCTCACCAGTCTCCATCTATCATGTATTCAAATCTCACCAGTCTCCATCTATCATGTAATCAAATCTCACCAGTCTCCATCTATCATGTAATCAAATCTCATCAGTCTCCATCTATCATGTAATCAAATCTCACCAGTCTCCATCTATCATGTAATCAAATCTCACCAGTCTCCATCTATCATGTAATCAAATCTGACCAGTCTCCATCTATCATGTAATCAAATCTCACCAGTCTCCATCTATCATGTAATCACATCTCACCAGTCTCCATCTATCATGTTGAGAAATTAAATCCCCACATGTACCGAGTGTCTAATGACTGTATACTTGATACTTTAAACTCATCAGTTGCCATTGTAAGCCGAATAGAGACGACATATCAATTTCTGGTTGACTCAAAGTGAAACTTGGCCAACTCCCGCTGTTACGTTCCATTAGCCTACTATACGAAAGCTGGTTCAAAGCTTCTCAATCTGTCACCATTGGCACCTACATGCGTCATCTGGACTTGTTTCCATAACTCCAACAATTTTTTTTTCTTTAAATTTAATAAACAAAATTATAAACCTCTTGTATGTCTTTTTCAACTGTTGTCGAGTTGAAATGAATACATCATTGATTGCAACCAGTATGACAGTACATCACTTATAGTATCCCATGGCAGAAGCGCATGCAAATTGTCAGCATTTGCCACTAGCATCAATCGACATACATTTGGAAAATACACATAAGAGCAAAGATGAATCTCAGTGGTGTGTGTATGAACAATTTCTTGTGTAAGTTGAAGTTTTATTGTACAAAAACACAATTTTATGAACAGTTTTGTCATAAACCTTTCACTCAAGCATTAAACGTCAGTATATTTTCCCTACAGCCTAAGGTGCAATTAGTATGTGCTTTTTCAATGAGATTATTTGTGTCGGTTTGCTAAGCTTAGAAAACAACTCGTTATACACAATACACAACACAGGAATCGATATATCATCGATAAAAGGAAATGCGTGGCAAGGGGAAAAATAGCTGGAGAAAAAGAAAATGTTTAATGTATCTTTAATAACATGAATGGAAAAAATGTGAAGTAAAAAAATGAAGAATATGGAAACATTTAAAATCTTGGAACCTTTCCAACGGTTTTAAAAAGACTTTTTTTGAACAAGACACGAACAAATGCCGTTGTTCTTAGGTCACCTTGACATTATCTACAGTTATCCGTTAGAGCTCGGTGGGAGAACTTCCTACGTTGGTCTGAGCTGTCGCATCATGTTAAACGTTGGTCTGAGCTGTCACATCATGTTAAACGTTGTCACGCTGTGGACCAAATCATCATCTCGACCAATGCCATTAGTGCTTACATAGGAAAGGTGTCTTTGTGGACCAATCATCATCTCGACCAATACCATTAGTGCTGACGTAGGAAGGGTGTCTTTGTGGACCAAATCATCATCTCGACCAATACCATTAGTGCTTACATAGGAAGGGTGTCTTTGTGGACCAAACCCAGGATCAGGGGGTGGGGGGTCTATTTATATGGCGTACTGCCTTATATTTCCCAACTTCCACACCCCCTCCTGCTATTCTCTCATTTATGTCTGTCATGTCCTTGTTTTCGGTTCACCTTTAATTCCAATAAAGTTCCACTAAGTGCATTCATGACAGCATCAAACTCAATGTTAGGACAACTAAATCCCCTGGTGGGTGCACATGTCCTGAGCAACCTTTGTTCGCGACTCACGGATCAAGTTTCTGGTGGGAATTCGGCTGTATTGCACATTGGTATCTTCAAGTTCGAAAAGTTCAACCTTTCTCTCGAGCTAAGTTCTTTCATTCAGTTCGTTAATGTGCTTCCCCTAATGCGCGTCTAGCTTTATACATCATCAATTAATGATGGATCATAGATGTCATGCTAACGCAGGATATCTATTGGATCTCATCTTCTACTATGTCTTATATTTGTACGTGTGTGTCATAGTATATGTCTTATATATGTACGTGTGTGTCATAGTATTTGTCTTATATTTGTACGTGTGTGTCATAGTATTTGTCTTATATTTGTACGTGTGTGTCATAGTATATGTCTTATATTTGTACTTGCATATCATAGTATATGTCTTATATTTGTACGTGTGTGTCATAGTATTTGTCTTATATTTGTACGTGTGTGTCATAGTATTTGTTTTATATTTGTAAATGTATGCCATAGTAATTTGGTTAGATAACCTACCAATGAAATTGGTTGATTAATGTTTGGTTCGTAACATGGGGGAGGTGGTCAAAGTTTGCCCCCTGTCAGTGGTATAACCAACATTACCATTGTCACCATCATCACCATGATTACCATCATTATCATCATCATAATAGCCATCATTGTTCAGTTCTAGTAGATAATTAAGCATGCGTCCTGCGGCAAGTGACCATGGTGAGGTACGTACACACTATCTGCAAAACTGTTATTTATTTATTTTGTATACTTATATAGCGCAGTTCACCAGCCTATGGTTTGGGCTCACTGCGCATTACAAACATTTTCAACCACTTGATCAAATACATTGCTCTCTTAATATTCATAATAAACAACCAGTAAAAACAAAGTTTTTGACTATAAATCCCTTATATATGAGACATAAATAAAAGTATTGATGTTCAATATAATACGCACTGCGCGACTCACTAGCATAAACATTTACAGACTGAACGTGACTGAACTCCCCATGCTGTAAAACACGGTGATGTGGTCATTGAGGGCTAGAGTGAACCTCCAGTGAACCGTGAAGGTCAACTATAGCAGACACATGCTACATAGAGATATAAAGATATAAACTAAAAATTCATTAATTTAATTACGATCGATCTGAAATTTTAATACAATGCATTGTTAGTCTATGTGAAAAATTTTTGCTCGATAAGATCACGGAGATTGGGTCATTTTTTACTTTTGTTTTTCCGCGGGACAATGACTGAAAGAGTGACAGAGAGAAAAGGCGGGGAAGTTAATATAAGTATAAGGGATTTAAAAATACACAACATTATTACAAATGTCAATACATGGATGTATATCTTTCACATTTTATAGGACCTAAATAAAAATATAATATAGTTGGCAGGGAGATTAGGTGTAAGTAATGACGTGTAGATCTATGGGAGAGGAGGGGGACAACAGTGTCAGTTTAGTGTTTACATATGGGGCACAGTAGCACAATGCCTGACTTTGTGGTGGGAAACAAAATGTGTGTCCCGTTGAAAGACGAAAGATCATAATTATCCGTTCATGTCGAACGCTGTCATTTATTGGTATCTTCTTATCTTATCTTATCTTATCTATACAGACGCTCCTTCTATACAGAAGATTAATGCGTCCACAGACCATGACAGATGATCTGTTGCCAAGTGATGCAGCGTTCACAAGCCACGGCTTTGAGGGTTCCAGGCATTACCCAGCCGCCTAACCAGTGTTAGGTACCCAGTCGGAGCTGGGTGACTCAGGGACGCCCTAGGCCCTTGGAACAAATCCTTGCCTTCGCACGGATTCGAACCCTTGACCATCGGTACGCCAGTCGAGTGCGCTGCCACTCGACCACCGCGCCCCCAGTGGTATCAGTGGTACAATCATCAATGTTCGTACGTTTCTCAGAGTCTGGTTATTGTGACAAGTTGGTTCTGTCACCAGTACACAACAATATAATTGTAATCAGACATGTCTCTAAGTAATGAAGGTCTTTGTGGACCAAGGCTTCTTAAAAGTGACTCTAAAAGGGATCTAATTAATGTAATAATTGTCACCGGTTACACCTTAACTTATTCATGGCACTAGTGTAAGCTAGACAGGCACAAATGTAGACAGCTAGTTTTGATTTGACATAAAGTCATTGGTTTAGACAGGCATACATTGGTGTAGACAGGCATACATTGGTGTAGACAGGCATACATTGGTGTAGACAGGCAGACATTGCTGTAGACAGGCAGACATTGATGCAGACAGGCAGACATTGGTCTAGACAGGCAGACATTGGTGTAGACAGGCAGAGGCAGACATTGCTGTAGACAGGCAGACATTGGTGCAGACAGGCAGACATTGGTGTGGACAGGCAGACATTGGTGTAGACAGGCAGACATTGGTGTAGACAAGCAGACATTGGCGTAGACAGGCAGACATTGCTGTAGACAGGCAGACGTTGCTGTAGACATGCAGACATTGGGGTAGACATATTGCATTTCATGAGTATAAATAAAAAAAGTCATTATATGCTGTTCGGTACATGATGGATGTCTAGTCTATTTTGTTGAATAATAAAAAATAACGGGACACTAT
Source organism: Ampullaceana balthica (assembly GCA_944989445.1). NCBI lineage: Eukaryota > Metazoa > Mollusca > Gastropoda > Lymnaeidae > Ampullaceana > Ampullaceana balthica. The sequence goes on along the minus strand of CALYLW010000230.1, from coordinate 172,649 downwards.
TAAGTGACATATCGATTCGCACTAATTGAATGATGGGAAATTTTCATAGTTAATATGAACACTATGTGGTCATCCGAAAAAGTGTAACTCCAGGTTGACGTACATATTTATTAATTAAGGGGACCAGGGCAGTCAATTTATCAATACAGATTTGTAAATGTATTTGACACTATAATGTGAGTTTGTCTCATACTATCGTTAATGGTTTTATGGAATTTTCGAAGAAGATAATATACACATATCCATTAGAAATTGTAACATTAACAAGGAATTGTCCAGTTTATGGTAGATTGGGGCAGGGCAGGGTATGCTCTAGGACAGTGGTATGCTCTAGGACAGGGGTATGTTCTCTAGGATAGGGGTATGCTCTAGGATAGGGGTATGCTCTAGGATAGGGGTATGCTCTAGGATAGGGGTATGCTCTAGGATAGGGGTATGCTCTAGGATAGGGGTATGCTCTAGGATAGGGGTATGCTCTAGGATAGGGGTATGCTCTATGACAGGGGTATGCTCTAGGATAATGGTATGCTCAAGGGCAGGGGTATGCTCGACAGGGGTATGTTCTAGGACAGGGGTATGATTTAGGATAATGGTATGCTCAAGGGCAGGGGTATGCTCTAGGACAGGGGTATGCTCTAGGACAGGGGTATGCTCTAGGACAGGGATATGCTCTAGGACAGGGGTATGCTCTAGGATAATGGTATGCTCAAGGGCAGGGGTATGCTCGACAGGGGTATGCTCTAGGACAGGGGTATGCTTTAGGACAATGGTATGCTCAAGGGCAGGGGTATGCTCTAGGACAGGGGTATGCTCTAGGACAGGGGTATGCTCTAGGACAAGGGTAAGCTCTAGGACAGGGGTATGCTTTAGGACAGGGGTATGCTCTAGGATAAGGGTATGCTCTAGGACAGGGGTATGCTCTATGATAATGGTATGCTCAAGGGCAGGGGTATGCTCGACAGGGGTATGCTTTAGGACAGGGGTATGCTCTAGGACAGGGGTATGCTCTAGGACAGGGGTATGCTCTAGGACAGGGGTAGGCTTTAGGACAGGGGTATGCTCCAGGGCATGGGTATGCTCTAGGACAGGGGTATGCTCCAGGGCATGGGTATGCTCTAGGACAGGGGTATGCTCCAGGGCATGGGTATGCTCTAGGACAGGGGTATGCTCTAGGACAGGGGTATGCTTTAGGACAGGGGTATGCTTTAGGACAGGGGTATGCTCCAGGGCATGGGTATGCTCTAGGACAGGGGTATGCTCCAGGGCATGGGTATGCTCCAGGGCATGGGTATGCTCCAGGGCATGGGTATGCTCTAGGACAGGGGTATGCTCCAGGGCATGGGTATGCTCTAGGACAGGGGTATGCTCTAGGACAGGGGTATGCTTTAGGACAGGGGTATGCTCTAGGACAGGGGTATGCTCTAGGACAGGGGTATGCTCTAGGACAAGGGTATGCTCTAGGACAGGGGTATGCTTTAGGACAGGGGTATGCTCTAGGATAAGGGTATGCTCTAGGACAGGGGTATGCTCTATGATAATGGTATGCTCAAGGGCAGGGGTATGCTCGACAGGGGTATGCTTTAGGACAGGGGTATGCTCTAGGACAGGGGTATGCTCTAGGACAGGGGTATGCTTTAGGACAGGGGTATGCTCCAGGGCATGGGTATGCTCTAGGACAGGGGTATGCTCCAGGGCATGGGTATGCTCTAGGACAGGGGTATGCTCCAGGGCATGGGTATGCTCTAGGACAGGGTATGCTCTAGGACAGGGGTATGCTTTAGGACAGGGGTATGCTCTAGGACAGGGTTATGCTCAAGGGCACTGGTGTACTGTGTTGTACAAGTTCATGGACTTTATTATAATAGCTGTATAAGTTATGAACAAGTATTAAGCCATATGAAAATGCTTGTTTACGACAGGCTTTGTTGAAGCTTGTGTGTCACACACACAAAAGGCCGATGTATCTCAGTTTTCTGAGGCTTGTATCCCTCCCCCCCCCACAACAAGCTGTTTGTATCTCAGTTTTCTGAGGCTTGTTTCCCTCCCCCCCCCCACAACAAGCTGTTTGTATCTCAGTTTTCTGAGGCTTGTTTCCCTCCCCCCCCCCACAACAAGCTGTTGGTATCTCAGTTTTCTGAGGCTTGTTTCCCTCCCCCCCCCCACAACAAGCTGTTTGTATCTCAGTTTTCTGAGGCTTGTTTCCCTCCCCCCCCACAACAAGCTGGTTGTATCTCAGTTTTCTGAGGCTTGTTTCCCCTAACACCAAGCTGGTTGTATCTCAGTTTTCTGAGGCTTGTTTCCCCTAACACCAAGCTGGTTGTATCTCAGTTTTCTGAGGCTTGTTTCCCCTAACACCAAGCTGGTTGTATCTCAGTTTTCTGACGCTTGTTTCCCCTAACACCAAGCTGGTTGTATCTCAGTTTTCTGAGGCTTGTTTCCCCTAACACCAAGCTGGTTGTATCTCAGTTTTCTGAGGCTTGTTTCCCCTAACACCAAGCTGTTTGTATCTCAGTTTTCTGAGGCTTGTTTCCCTCCCCCCCCCCACAACAAGCTGTTTGTATCTCAGTTTTCTGAGGCTTGTTTCCCTCTCCCCCCCCCACAACAAGCTTGTTGTATCTCAGTTTTCTGAGGCTTGTCCCCCCCCCCACAACAAGCTGGTTGTATCTCAGTTTTCTGAGGCTTGTTTCCCCTAACACCAAGCTGGTTGTATCTCAGTTTTCTGAGGCTTGTTTCCCCTAACACCAGGCTGATTGTATCTCAGTTTTCTGAGGCTTGTTTCCCCTAACACCAAGCTGGTTGTATCTCAGTTTTCTGAGGCTTGTTTCCCCCCCCCCACAACAAGCTGTTTGTATCTCAGTTTTCTGAGGCTTGTTTCCCCCCCCACACACAACAAGCTGTTTGTATCTCAGTTTTCTGAGGCTTGTTTCCCTTCCCCCCCCCCACAACAAGCTGGTTGTATCTTAGTTTTCTGAGGCTTGTTTCCCCAAACACCAAGCTGGTTGTTCAACAGATGTTACACATGATGAGCCCTGAGTTTAGCTAACAGATTCCCTAGCGATCTTTGCTTGTCACTTACATTTTATTAAAAGTGCTTGCGATTTATTAATGAGGAGATAACCACGGATTGGCTGGATATTCTCACCTGCTGTCGCTTCATCGGTCAGACCCACAAGTAATAGAAATATGTACCTGACAAAATAATGTCAACAATCATGACTAATGGACAGGCATGTGGAATAATCTGAATCCAAATTTATGTTTTCATAACTGCATTTCATTTCTAGCTAACGAATCAATGCAGAAAAGTAAAATGTCATAAATCTGACTATGGATATGATGTCAAAGTAAATAATGATAATCTAACTGTAAGTATGATTTTAGGGCATGGTTCAAATAAAGGCTAATAAATCTGACCACAGATAAAATGTAAACACGCTTCAATACAGGGTATACATCGTAGTAACTAAGGACAATATTATTATATATATATTTACATTTACAATAGGATACAGCCATAAGAATTAGGTTAATTTATAAATAAACGATAATAATATTGACAAATAAAATGTTGCCTAAGTTGTTTAGTGGAAAACAACATTTTGACGTCAGAGTATAATCTGAGATATGCGTTAAGTGTTAGAGCAGTGATGGCGAACCTATGCCACGCGTGCCACAGCTGGCACGCTACTCAAATACTACTTCCTTAAACAAACCACTGTGCTGGCACTTTGCAATATTAAAGTAGGTTTTAATTGAATATGTGCACGCGGCCCCAAAAAGGTTCGCCATCACAGTGTTAAGAGTATAATCACGAAAGTTTGGTTTGAGCGGAGAGTATAACTATGTGAGTTAGGTGTGTTGTTTAAGTTTAAGTGAATTGCCTAGAATCTTTATCGAAATACCAAGTGTCATTTTATTTATACATGTAATGTTTCGATCATTCTTGCAGTTAACGGGGAAAATATTTGAAAACACACCCTCTCAATTTAAATAAACAGAGATCTCTCATTTCAATGCCGGATGCTAATTAGAATAGGTGAAGCGCTGGAATGCAAGGCGCTCATGGCCCAGCGGGACGATGGAAGCGTCTGATTTCAGAACCCAGGCAATCTCCAATACATATATTTTAGATTCAATGGTTCTTAAGAATCCCATTTTTCGGGGGTTGTGGTGGGGCTGGGGCACAGTTTAAAGGTTCCTTTGAAATTATTTCTTAAAGATAAATTCATGATTGTTTTTTAAATTTATTTCAATTGCTGATGAATGATTTCACAGTGTTCCCCTCCCCACAACAACACATTAACAATGACAATAAATGAAAAGTTTCATAAAAAGAACAAATACAAGTACATGATGTCATAACCGATGAGTTCTTCAAGATATCCTTCACTTTTTTGTTAGCTTTAATTTTAGGACTGAAAATGGGAAAAGAAAATAGCTGGCTACCATTTATCAAGTCTGTATAAACCATAACAGGGTTTGCATTCATCAAAGCAAAATTTAACTCAAGTAATGGTCAAAAGAATATACTTTACAATTCATTTCAATCTATGTGGATTTCAAAATCCAGCAATGAAAAACATTTCATGCCGCGTAGAAATCTGTTAGGACTAGTTGGTGTTATAGTGGGTTAGGATGAGGTGGTGTTATAGTGGGTTAGGATGAGGTGGTGTTATAGTGGGTTAGGATGAGGTGGTGTTACAGTGGGTTAGGATGAGGTGGTGTTATAGTGGGTTAGGATGAGGTGATGTTATAGTGGGTTAGAACGAGGTGGTGTTATAGTGGGTTAGGATGAGGTGATGTTACAGTGGGTTAGGATGAGGTGGTGTTATAGTGGGTTAGAACGAGGTGGTGTTATAGTGGGTTAGGATGAGGTGGTGTTATAGTGGGTTAGGATGAGGTGGTGTTATAGTGGGTTAGGATGAGGTGGTGTTATAGTGGGTTAGGATGAGGTGGTGTTATAGTGGGTTAGGATGAGGTGGTGTTATAGTGGGTTAGGATGAGGTGGTGTTATAGTGGGTTAGGATGAGGTGGTGTTATAGTGGGTTAGGATGAGGTGGTGTTATAGTGGGTTAGGATGAGGTGGTGTTATAGTGGGTTAGGATGAGGTGGTGTTATAGTGGGTTAGGATGAGGTGGTGTTATAGTGGGTTAGGATGAGGTGGTGTTATAGTGGGTTAGGATGAGGTGGTGTTATAGTGGGTTAGGATGAGGTGGTGTTATAGTGGGTTAGGATGAGGTGGTGTTATAGTGGGTTAGGATGAGGTGGTGTTATAGTGGGTTAGGATGAGGTGGTGTTATAGTGGGTTAGGATGAGGTGGTGTTATAGTGGGTTAGGATGAGGTGGTGTTATAGTGGGTTAGGATGAGGTGGTGTTATAGTGGGTTAGGATGAGGTGGTGTTATAGTGGGTTAGGATGAGGTGGTGTTATAGTGGGTTAGGATGAGGTGGTGTTATAGTGGGTTAGGATGAGGTGGTGTTATAGTGGGTTAGGATGAGGTGGTGTTATAGTGGGTTAGGACGAGGTGGTGTTATAGTGGGTTAGGATGAGGTGGTGTTATAGTGGGTTAGGATGAGGTGGTGTTATAGTGGGTTAGGATGAGGTGGTGTTATAGTGGGTTAGGATGAGGTGGTGTTATAGTGGGTTAGGATGAGGTGGTGTTATAGTGGGTTAGGATGAGGTGGTGTTATAGTGGGTTAGGATGAGGTGGTGTTATAGTGGGTTAGGATGAGGTGGTGTTATAGTGGGTTAGGATGAGGTGGTGTTATAGTGGGTTAGGATGAGGTGGTGTTATAGTGGGTTAGGATGAGGTGGTGTTATAGTGGGTTAGGATGAGGTGGTGTTATAGTGGGTTAGGATGAGGTGGTGTTATAGTGGGTTAGGATGAGGTGGTGTTATAGTGGGTTAGGATGAGGTGGTGTTATAGTGGGTTAGGATGAGGTGGTGTTATAGTGGGTTAGGATGAGGTGGTGTTATAGTGGGTTAGGATGAGGTGGTGTTATAGTGGGTTAGGATGAGGTGGTGTTATAGTGGGTTAGGATGAGGTGGTGTTATAGTGGGTTAGGATGAGGTGGTGTTATAGTGGGTTAGGATGAGGTGGTGTTATAGTGGGTTAGGATGAGGTGGTGTTATAGTGGGTTAGGATGAGGTGGTGTTATAGTGGGTTAGGATGAGGTGGTGTTATAGTGGGTTAGGATGAGGTGGTGTTATAGTGGGTTAGGATGAGGTGGTGTTATAGTGGGTTAGGGCGAGGTGGTGTTATAGTGGGTTAGGATGAGGTGGTGTTATAGTGGGTTATGATGAGGTGGTGTTATAGTGGGTTAGGATGAGGTGGTGTTATAGTGGGTTAGGATGAGGTGGTGTTATAGTGGGTTAGGATGAGGTGGTGTTATAGTGGGTTAGGATGAGGTGGTGTTATAGTGGGTTAGGATGAGGTGGTGTTATAGTGGGTTAGGATGAGGTGGTGTTATAGTGGGTTAGGATGAGGTGGTGTTATAGTGGGTTAGGATGAGGTGGTGTTATAGTGGGTTAGGATGACGTGGTGTTATAGTGGGTTAGGATGAGGTGGTGTTATAGTGGGTTAGGATGAGGTGGTGTTATAGTGGGTTAGGATGAGGTGGTGTTATAGTGGGTTAGGATGAGGTGGTGTTATAGTGGGTTAGGACGAGGTGGTGTTATAGTGGGTTAGGACGAGGTGCTGTTATAGTGGGTTAGGATGAGGTGGTGTTATAGTGGGTTAGGATGAGGTGGTGTTATAGTGGGTTAGGATGAGGTGGTGTTATAGTGGGTTAGGATGAGGTGGTGTTATAGTGGGTTAGGACGAGGTGGTGTTATAGTGGGTTAGGATGAGGTGGTGTTATAGTGGGTTAGGATGAGGTGATGTTATAGTGGGTTAGGATGAGGTGGTGTTATAGTAGGTTAGGATGAGGTGGTGTTATAGTGGGTTAGGATGAGGTGGTGTTATAGTTGGTTAGGATGAGGTGGTGTTATAGTAGGTTAGGATGAGGTGGTGTTATAGTGGGTTAGAACGAGGTGGTGTTATAGTAGGTTAGGACGAGGTGGTGTTATAGTGGGTTAGGATGAGGTGCTGTTGTAGTAGTACGACTCACTGTTATTGTTGGCCTCACATTAAAGCAGAACAAAGGACTGCAAAGTCAGAAGATAAATTTCTGTCTCAATTAATGGGCTTTAATAGGTTACAGGGTTCAGAATAGGATCAGGGTCAAGGTTACTGAATGTTCCTCAAAACGATTTTTAAAAAAGTTTTATAAATTAAACATATAGGATATTATATACAAGCTCCCAATCGGGTCTGTTATAAGACATTCTTCTGTCATTCCATTAAATTTTTCTCAATGGGTAAGTTATAAGATACTCTACTTCCCCAACGGGCTCTGTTATAAGATATTCTTCTGTCACTCCATTACGACTTTTCCAACGGGTAAGTTATAAGACTTTCTTCTGTCTTTCCACTACAAACTTCCCGCAGGTATATTATTGACGTTCTGAAGTCATTCTAACACAAACATTAAATAAATCACTGTAAAATAAATGAATGTTTAGACAATAGCAGGTATATAAAGAGTGCCGTGTTATGCTCAACTTTGCAAACTAGAGATAATCTGGCAAACAAAGGCGTGGTAGAAACAAGCCCGATAGAAAAAATACCTGGCATAAGCTTTCCATCTGCTAAAGCAGTGCTTCTCAAACCTTTTAGTATTGCGGACCGGCAGGAATTTTTCCATTTCACCAGAGACCGGTGAACTATTTTCATTGTACTGATGTGGTCGCGAAATGTTATTTGTTTATTTTATTTGTTTCATATTATGTGTTTATTGCCGTAAAATTGACATACAATGTATTCTATAGGGTTAATACTAATGGTTGCAAATAAAGGATTATAATTATATTTTTCTGTCCTTTCTTGATAACTTTTGCGGACCGGCAGCGGATGGTCCACGGACCAGCACTGTGCTAAAAGTTCTTGTCTAAACATGCTTTGAAATCCCGTTCGATATCTTATAAGAATCCCAATTAGTTTTAATCATACCACCCTCTTTGGTGTGCAACAAAAATCTTTTATCACGCCCCCCAACCCATCTTTTGAAATATTTTAACACACCATATAACACTACACATTTAATGTATTAAAATTCAAATTTTTAAAATCTAAAAATAGCATTAGCATGCACCAAACTCGCTTGTGAAATTTGAGAATTTGATTTAATGCATCTATCGGCAATTTTATCTAGGTTATCTAAGGTAACTTTAGACTTTCAGAATAACAGGTTACATGAAGAATATTTTGATTACACAGAAGATCTTGCTGCATTAGCAAAGCTTGTATGTGAATTTTAATAATATCTTGCATTGGTTCTGCTAAGTGCGCCCCTCGCCCGCCCCCCGCCCCCGCCTCCCACACTTTTTTTAAATTCAAACATATTTTGCACATGATGATTCCTGGCAGCATGTAGCAGTATCAAATACACACGTTCTACTATTGATTCACACAGGTTAGTGCAACCAAACATTCTGCCATTTCAGCGCTACGTTTGAGTCAAGTATTCCAGTTAGCTAAAGCGTATCCTCAAGCTTAAAACTCAAAGTTCATAGCATATATTCCAAAGCGTTAGAATCATGGTTTCCTAGCTATATCACGAATCCCTCAAGCAGTGGATTGTATAGATTGATTAAAGACAGTTGTTAACCAGAACACAGAGTGTTTAAGTCTTGTTACTTGACCTGCAAGTTCTATTACAACCATGAGCCAAATTCTAAAAATTGAACGGGTAAAAATACATTTTTTTCCCTTCGATTTCTTAAAACCCAGCCGTTGCACCTCACAACTTGAGAAACATTTGAAGTACCTTACAGTATTATAGGACATTAAATTCCTAATGTCCATTCCCTCTAGGCCGGGGGCCCCAAATCTTTTTTTTTACGTTAGTGTTTAAGAATTTATTCCCCATTATATTTTTAGGATATTTACAAATATTGACAAATATAACCATCATGATCCAGATTGGAATCAACAGGAAGTTTGAAATCTATATCGTGCACCGATTGGGCCGGGGGGGGCCTTAATTTCATTTTTTATATAAGCTTTATAAATATTATTTTATTCATCCGATCGCAACAAAACTTTGGTAGGTATTGAGTACGTTCCCGAAAAGTTTTCTGGCATAAAAAGAGTTGTTTTATTTTTAAATCCCTTATATTAACTTCACCGCCGTCTCTGTCTCTCTCTCTGTCTTGGGCTCGGCGGGCGGGCGGAAAAACAGAAGTCATAAATGACCCACTTCCCATGATCCGATCGAACTGAAATTTGGCACACGGACCCGTCTAACCTAACAATGCATTGTATCAAAATTTCAGATCGATCGAACGTACCGTATTTAAATTAATGCATTTTTAGTTTATCCTTATATGAGGTATGTAATTTAAATTCACATTTGTTATTGTTTTTTTGCCACGTGAAATTTTGAGCTGACGCATTGAGGAGACCCAACGAAACGACGGGCGCTTTTGTTTACATTTTACGTGTCACTCTGAGCTCGGTCAAGCGAATCGGTGACCAGACTTTTCCCCTCTCCCCCCCCACCCACCCCTCCCCCCCCCACCCCTCCCCCAGGGTTATGATGCAAAGTTGAGTTAAGACAGATTCAGTCTGTAAATGTTTGAAAATGATCAATATTGTTAGTTATGTCTCATATATAAGGGATTTATAGTCAAAAACTTTGTTTTTACGGGTTTGTTTTTTAAATCCCTTATATTAACTTCACAGCCGTCTCTCTCTGTCGTTCGTCGTCAGGCGGAAAAACAAAGGTAAAAAATGACCCACTTCCCGTAAAGCCATCGAGCTGAAATTTGGCACACGGACCCGTGTCACCTAACAATGCATCGTATCAAAATTTCAGATTGATCGAACGTACCGTAGTTAAATTAATGCATTTTTAGTTTATCAATATAACACTATATGTAGAAGTCGCTATTGTTTACATTTTACGGGTCACTTGACTTCACGCCAGCCATCGGTGAATACATCTTGTGTTTTAACCAGGTGGTTTACACCAGGAGTTGAGTTAACGCGTTGAAGCCACCCATCCATGTCCACAACCCCTCCCCCTTCCCCCGGTTTTAAAGCCAGGGGAGATAATTTCGGTTTCAGTCTGTAAATGTTTGTCGCGTTTGAACATAATCGATACTTTTAGTTATATCTCATATATAAGGGATTTATAGTCAAAAACTTTGTTTTTACGGGGTTGTTTTATTTAAATCCCTTATATTAACTTCACCGCCGTCTCTGTCTGTCGTTCGTCGTCAGGCGGGCGGAAAATTAAAAGTCAAAAATGACCTACTTCCCGTAAAGCCATCGAGCTGAAATTTTGCACACGGACCCGTGTCACTTAACAATGCATCGTATCAAAATTTCAGATCGATCGAACGTACCGTAATTAAATTAATCATTTTTAGTTTATCTATATAAATCTATATGTAGAAGTCACTATTGTTTATTGTTTACATTTTACGGGTCACTTGACTTCACGCCATCCATCGGTGAACACATCTCGTGTTTTAATCAGGTGTACCGGCGTGCTTTTGTTTACATTTTACGTGTCACGCTGAGCTCGGTCCAGCGATCGGTGACCAGACCTTTCCCCTCTCCCACCCCAGGGGTTATAAAGCAAAGGGAAGTTAAGACAGATTCAGTCTGTAAATGTTTGTCGCGTTTGAACATAATCAATACTTTTAGTTATGTCTGATATATAAGGGATTTATAGTCAAAAACTTTGATTTTACGGGTTTGTTTTATTTAATTCTTATTGGGCCCGTGGGTACTTAAAGTAATTTATTTCTTTTATAAGCTTTATAAATATTATTTTTATCTTTTGCATCCGATCACCATGAACCTTTTCGAAGTTGTTGAGTACACTCCCGGAAGGATTCTGGCGACAATGGATGGTTCTTGATCAAATTTGGTTCCAAATAATATGATGGCTCATATTTAGAAACTATAGGCATAGGGCATTGAAACCCTGATGTCCAAAATTTAAGCAGGCTTTATTTCTAAATTCTACGCCTAATGGTCGACAACGAACGTATTTATTTCGGTGGTATGAAGCCACTGTCAGCCACCATATTGAATTTGCCAACGGTCATTGTTACTTATGGGCCCATCCTCAAGAAATTTCGTAACTGCTGGGACGGATCTACACTGTGCAAATGAATAATTCTGAATGCTACAATCTTCGCATGCTGCTCAAAGAAATCACAGGTCCTACGTCTTTCGAATGGATCAGAACAGTTGATGGTGTCCTATACCCAACCTATAAGTTGGCCTGCCGGGCACTTGGTTTGATTCAAACAAAAGCTACACAAGTTTGGCATTAATTTGAGACAAGATTGCTTTTCTTATGGCCAATTGTACATTGCATGCTCAATAGTAAGCTCGGCGCACAGCTTGGTCATATTACAACCAGAGGCTCAAATTAACAACGTGGTATACAAAGAGATCCATAACAAATACTTAGTAGTATATATTCCCTCAATATAAAAAAATGTTTTTTTTCTTCTTAATAAAAAGTTTTAGGCAGTACTTCCCCGCTGCCAATCGCGAGTATTTTGCTAAATTTTTTTGTGTGTTTTTTTTTAAATATTAGAATCGTGTATAATAAACATACATTATAACTTCAAGTAATCGTATTCAAGATATATGATCACTCAAGAAAAAAATTTATTGGTTAAATATTCCATTCGAATTTCATATTCTACAATTTTTTAATGAATTTAATGCGCATATATTATTTCAATTTCATCCGTCTTCTTGTTATATGTGAAAAGTGCCAACGATCAATTCTTTATTCATTCTGGTTCCTATGTAATTCTTCTGGAGCATGATGTATTTAAACATCCATGTGCAGAGCGCAAACAGGTGATTAGGGACGATATAAGATGGATGGCCCTAATGACATGTCATACAGAAAGACATAATACTGATATTAATATTGAGGTATGTGTTGAAAAGATACAATTTTTGTTATGCAGGTTATTAGCTATTGAATACGATACTGATTAGTTGATTGGTTGATTAAAGTTAATTGACAAACAGGAGGTCAACGATTGGCTAACGTGAGGGTCAGTCATTTAGAGCGGTTAGAAGAGTTTCTTATTCTCTGCGTTTTTCGCTCATACCATGATAAGGAGAAGAGAGTTGTCCTCATCCCTGGATAACGGTAATAACATTGTCCTCATCAGTGGTATAGAATTAATTTATTACAAATGTATGAGAACCTGGGCGAAACCACCAAAAAAGTTCATTGTTATAGCTGTTTAATTGTGAGTTGATGAATGTAAAACTGCACTATGTTTAGTTGTTTTGTTGGTCACGGGATGCTAACTGATATAGTTTACTATAATACGCCTGTCTAGTATCAGCCGAAAATATGCGTGTTAAGCTAGAATTAGAATACACCTAGTTTATGACGCATCATTTACGGGATAATCAAGTTACAAGAAGACAGGTTTCCATGACATGGGATGTGACGTCAAATGGGGTTGAAAAGTGATTTATGAGGGTGAGGGGGAAGGGCCCGATTTAGACTTGATGAGGCCCTCAACTATTTGACATAAGGTTATGATATAAGTCAAGATGTTCTATGTCAGTGCATAATATAATTTTCGAATACCTAGAGCAGGGGTTCCCAACCCTTTGCCCGCGGACACCATGGCGCCCGCTATACGATTCGTATGTGCCCGCCACTTTTCGACAGAGACAGAAATTTTTCATAAACATTAAATAAAAATGTGAATTATTTTTATTTATTTGTTTGAGTTTAAATTTTTTGTTTGCCTATGTTTTTTTTAAATACGTTTGTATGTTTGCGATATTGTATGTATGAGTGGTTTCTTTGCTGACAGTACTTGTCTCATCTTGTCTAGCGGCGAGCCAGACTGCACTCTTCTTGCTAGCCTGGAAAAGGGAGTGCTTATTGCACATCACTCCTTGTACACGCAGAAAACCCGAAGTGAACGAACGCCACGAACTGAGCCGATGACCACCGAAGGCGCCAAAACACATGGCGCATGACTCTGAATACTTCGGCGATCATCGGCTCACTTCGGATTTTGGGTGTGTGCATGGAGTGATGTGCAAATAGCATTCCCCGTCTGGAACCGCGTTGTTGTCATTGTGATTGCGATTGCTGCCCCGTTCGGGTCGCGACATTTAGCTAAGAGACATCTTCGTCTGACGAAACACGAATTAGGAGTTTTGATATTCCTTCTGAAAATTTTTAACGGGCTTAAAGCGAGGTGCGTAATCTATTATATTAATAAGCGATAATCTATTATGATTATGGGGATAGGTATAGTTCTTGTTATAATACATTCATGCATATGATGTAGAGCAGACTTGCGCTATAACATTGATATTATAGTGTACATGTAGTTCAATTACTACGCTACTTATTTATTATTTTTTAGCCCTAAAATGAGTTGACCGAGTAAAAGATAACGAACCTATAATTTTAACACTGACTGGAAGGAATCATATTGTTTCGATAATTTGAAAAAAATGCGTTAGTTTGTTGTGTGGTAGTAGCATTGCAGTGCCGAAAAAAAAGTTGTTGAATGACACTTTCAGACAATTCAGGCCACTTTGATGTGAATTATCCAGTTGAATCTGAAGTAAGAAAGAAAAAAAAATGGTCAACTTAAATCAAGTCTAACTGCACAACAGACTGCTTTCACTAGACATATGGAAAATTCTAAAAAGGCCACCATTGCTTATTTCAAAATTTCTCACATGCTCGCAAAAAATAAGAAACCTTTCATTAATGGTGAGTTGTTTAAATAACTATTTTTGACTGGTGCCGATTGTTTGTTTCATGGATTTTTTAACGAACTTGAGATTGTCTCAGCAATTCAAGACTTACAGACAGTTGTCAAATAACATCGTCACAAGAAGAATACATTCAATTTCAACAGACATACAAACTCAGTTAAAGACTGACTTGGAAATTTGTGACTGGTTCTCGCTACAATTTGACGAGTCAACAGATATATCAGACACCGCACAGTTAGCACTTATGGTGAGAATGGTATTAGTAACTTCACAGTAAAAGAGGATATGTTGCTAATATTACCTATGAAAGGACAGATATTTATAATATATTCAGAACACACGCCAAGTCAATAAATATGCCTTTGCACAAGCTGTCTGCGATAACCACCGATGGGGCACCAGCAATGGTAGGTAAAAACAAAGGATTTTTTGCCCTCTGCAAGAAGGATGAATCATTTTCAAACTTTATGTCCTACCACTGTATAATCCACCAGGAAGCTCTGTGTTGTAAAACATTGCAATTTAAACACGTTATGAAAATAGTTACACAAATAATCAATTCTATTCCAGCAGCTCCTTTGCAACACCGACTTTTCAAGGCCCTGTTAGAAGATACTGAAGATAAAGAACATGATCTTGTTCTGCATACTGAAGTAGCTATCGCTCAGTAAAGGAAAGGTTCTTACAAGATTTGTGAGTTTAATTGAAGAAATAAAAACATTAATTATAAACGATAAAAGGGAAAATTATGATGAACTAGCTGACTCTGATTTGGTATTTCTCACAGACATCATGGAAAAATTGAATTCTTTAAATTTGGAGTTGCAGGGGAAAGACAAAAACATAACTGAAATGAAAAGCTCTGTAAAGTCATTTAAAGCTAAATTGGATTTGTTGATATCACATCTGCAGGTCAATTCTCTCGTGCTTTTCCCACTTGAAGAAAATGCTAGGTAACAATGAATTAAACGGGTAATTATTTATTAAGCATCTTGAAGTGTTAAAAAACAGTTTGAAGAGAGATTTTTGCAGTTTACGCATAACGAGCCAATTGTTTCCTTCTGTATCAATCCTTTTACTTGCAAAAAATGTAATGGAAATGGCCGCATTTATTGCAGATTTTATTAGATTTTAGTAAGACAGAAGAACAAGAGTTAGAAATGTCGGGCCTTAAGAATTATATTTTGCTAAAATCCTTAATATCAGAGGATTTTTGGAATACAGTGGACAGAGAAAAGTTCCCATTTTTGAAAAAAAGTGACGTATAAAATTGAATCATTTTTCGGTTCGACATATTTATGCGAATCATTGTTTTCAAACATGAACTTAATAAAAAAAAGATATAGATCTCGACTCACCGATGAGCATATTTATGATTGTTTGCTAACAGGATTATCGTCATACTCTCCTAATTATGAGGCACTGGCAAATGATATGCAATGCCAAAGATCACATTGACTTATAGATATATTTTTTTTATAAAATGTTTTCTTTGTATTTGGGTTTTTTATTTACTTTGTATACGTTTTGTAAATACATTTCTCTGTGTGTATGCAATTTGAATAATAATTTTATTATTTTGAAACATTTTTGTATTTATTTATTAATGAATTATGAATATAAGAAAATAAATTATGGGAAAATGAGAAGTTATGGAAGGAGTTTGTCGAGTAAGAATAGGTGGTGCCCGCCATCCTACGGATATTTTAGAATGTGCTCTAGAGTACAAAAAGGTTGTAGGTCCTAGAGGGTTAAACTGAAATATTATTAAGAAGTTTATAGATATACTTAGAAACAATCTCAAACTCCTTCTACATCAGGGAATGCTGACTGAACACAATCGTTAAAATGTTAAATATTACCCTATACATGTAGATCCTGATGTGTCTGACTATCATGTTCCACTGAACCATGGCTTGACATCTATCCTATTGATGAAAATGCTTGATTTTTCCTACAAGATTCATGTCCACATCTTTAGTTTATGTTTGCCATAAAGCACTAGCTCCTTCACCACCCTCATCTTCTGTAGCTTCTAATTCTGTTAAGAAGAAAACATTTTTGCAGCTTCATTGTGTACTGAGGCCCTCTGTGTAATTGTGTACTGAGGCCCTCTGTGTAATTGTGTACTAAGGCCCTCTGTGTAATTGTGTACTGAGGCCCTCTGTGTAATTGTGTACTGAGGCCCTCTGTGTCATTGTGTACTGAGGCCCTCTGTGTCATTGTGTACTGAGGCCCTCTGTGTCATTGTGTACTGAGGCCCTCTGTGTCATTGTGTACTGACGACCTTATGTGTAATTGTGTACTGAGGCCCTCTGTGTCATTGTGTACTGAGGCCCTCTGTGTCATTGTGTACTGAGGCCCTCTGTGTCATTGTGTACTGATGCCCTCTGTGTCATTGTGTACTGAGGCCCTCTGTGTCATTGTGTACTGAGGCCCTCTGTGTCATTGTGTACTGAGGCCCTCTGTGTACTTGTGTACTGAGGCCCTCTGTGTCATTGTGTACTGATGCCCTCTGTGTCATTGTGTACTGAGGCCCTCTGTGTCATTGTGTACTGAGGCCCTCTGTGTAATTGTGTACTGAGGCCCTCTGTGTAATTGTGTACTGAGGCCCTCTGTGTAATTGTGTACTGAGGCCCTCTGTGTAATTGTGTACTGAGGCCCTCTGTGTAATTGTGTACTGAGGCCCTCTGTGTATTTGTGTACTGAGGCCCTCTGTGTCATTGTGTACTGAGGCCCTCTGTGTCATTGTGTACTGAGGCCCTCTGTGTCATTGTGTACTGAGGCCCTCTGTGTCATTGTGTACTGAGGCCCTCTGTGTACTTGTGTACTGAGGCCCTCTGTGTCATTGTGTACTGAGGCCCTCTGTGTCATTGTGTACTGAGGCCCTCTGTGTCATTGTGTACTGAGGCCCTCTGTGTCATTGTGTACTGAGGCCCTCTGTGTCATTGTGTACTGAGGCCCTCTGTGTAATTGTGTACTGAGGCCCTCTGTGTAATTGTGTACTGAGGCCCTCTGTGTAATTGTGTACTGAGGCCCTCTGTGTAATTGTGTACTAAGGCCCTCTGTGTAATTGTGTACTGAGGCCCTCTGTGTCATTGTGTACTGAGGCCCTCTGTGTCATTGTGTACTGAGGCCCTCTGTGTAATTGTGTACCGAGGCCCCCTGTGTAATTGTGTACTGAGGCCCTCTGTGTATTTGTGTACTGAGGCCCTCTGTGTCATTGTGTACTGAGGCCCTCTGTGTCATTGTGTACTGAGGCCCTCTGTGTCATTGTGTACTGAGGCCCTCTGTGTCATTGTGTACTGAGGCCCTCTGTGTCATTGTGTACTGAGGCACTCTGTGTCATTGTGTACTGAGGCCCTCTGTGTCATTGTGTACTGACGACCTTATGTGTAATTGTGTACTGAGGCCCTCTGTGTAATTGTGTACTGAGGCCATCTGTGTAATTGTGTACTGAGGCCCTCTGTGTAAAATTTGACTCGAATGAATCCACCACAGGTATAAATGTTTTTATTCTGAACTTGTTTCTTAGCTCGAGGTTCTCTAAAACATCATCTTAATCATCATTTATATGCCTTCTTCTATATCTGCTTTTCTTGAAATCAACATCTTCTTCGATATCATTGTTATGGCTTCTTCTGTATCTGCTTTTCTTGAAATCAACATCTTCTTCGGCATCCTTGTTATGGCTTCTTCTGTATCTGATCTTCTTAGTCAATGTTTCCTTTGCTTTTCTTCAAAATGATCGAAATTATCTGGTGAAAC
The DNA here is from genome assembly GCA_944989445.1 of Ampullaceana balthica. Lineage (NCBI taxonomy): Eukaryota > Metazoa > Mollusca > Gastropoda > Lymnaeidae > Ampullaceana > Ampullaceana balthica. Next base: position 155,038 of record CALYLW010000230.1, on the reverse strand, counting down.
ATAATCGGCATCCTTCCGTCTCACAAGACGATGCTGCATCACTGTTGGGTTGGGTTGCATTTCCTCGTGTGGCTGTGCAGTCCTAGCCTTGAGTGACAGTCTTTACCATAGCTTTTGAACACGAATTCTGTGCTACCAAATGTTTTGGCCTTTCTCCTAGCTCTTCTTTCTGTAGCCTCCTCCATCCTTCGCTCCTCGGCTACTATGACGCCCTCTTTTACAACTGCGCCACGTAGATCGGTCTTCTGCCTTACACTCCCAGTCGCTTGTGCGTATTCTGGCTGAAACATACCACCAAGATAAAAGTGAGCTAATTAATTAAACAGGTCTGGCGTGGAATCTAGAGATAAACTGAATTACTCTACAGTTCTTAAATCATACAAGATTGTGTCTCACACATTTTCTCTAGTATAAAAATTAAGCTGATGCAATGCACAAATTACTCCATCATAAGTATTGTACTTTTGTCTATTGAATGTTCTTCCCATCTAGTCTTTGGCAAAAACTTTGGAACTTTTGAATCATCCTTATACAATGATAACAGTACCTTAACTGCCCATCTGTGTGTAGATGATAAAAAAATATTTTCTTGAACAATTCCAGGTTTTTATTTTACTGCATCTAAGCAACAGCCAACTGCTGCTCCATCAACAAGATTCAGAAAATTACCAGCACATGAAATATACATAGCATTCTTGTTAATCGTCAATGCTTTATTGCATACCCTTGTATTTGCAAGGCATATTGGCAGCATGTTCATATGACTGGTCTCGACACTTAATAAAATATATTTTCATTCATTTGTAAGGTAGTTGTGCACTATATTAGCCATACTTTACCCCGTGCGGCTATCAATCTCTATGAAAGTTAGAAAACGTTTGATAGGTAGCCACTTATCAAGTGAAACAAACCTCACAATAACAGTGAGTTGATCAATTCGACAGATCTGGCGTGGAATCTACAGGTAAACTGAAGCACTCTGGAGTTCTTAAATCATCCAAAATTCTGTCTGTTATTTTAAGTGCCATAATGTTTATAAATTAGTAACATATTGTAATAGAAAGATATGACGTGACACCTGATCCCTTATCCCTAATGTTGTTATATGACTTGCTAGACAAGGATCAAATTTTGCTAAAAGCCGAGTAATCCAAGAAAATTGCCATTGTGAGTATAGTCCGTCGAAAAGGTGGCCTCTACGGGGCTCGACGGACCAGTAGGGTCACGGACAGATCTTAGGCAAAGCATCTAGATGCAATTCCAGTGATGAAAACCAAAGTACCCGTTGAGAGTCGGGTTACTCCGAAGCGACCGTTTCGTCCCCCTCATTTTACTAGCAACACCATTTAGCGGTGCGGTTTAGGGTCAGGAGCGCCAGCACGGATTAGCAAAAGGAGCTGCGAAGAACGCAGTGGACGCCAGCTCTAAGGAAATCTTCAAGTTGGGGTCACGCCCTAGGTAGGTAATTGATGATCCCCCGCTTAGCGGCGGTCCTAACCATTGAGACCCGTATGCTTTGCCGGGGTGGCACCAGAGTGGTAGCGGGTGGCATTAGGGAATTCCACCCCTCCTTGTGAGGTCAACTTAGTGGGAGGCATTTTCTACTTTCTGTCCTTGATGCCCAGGTGGCCGCTTCAGAAGCGACCGCTTCCGGTGGGGTTTCTCAGCTGGTACGTCCCCTTGGGGGCCAGATAGCTGAGAGGGTCTACCGGGAAGACCCATAAAGAGCACTAGGCTCGGGGCTACTGATTTTCTTCCACATGTAGGTTCATTAGAAGAGCAAACTTTTTAATTATCCCCTCTGAAAGGTAAACCAGGCTCTGTCGTAGTAATTATGATTACCACAACTCATTCAAGAACATTTTCCCAGTACTGTCGTTTTTTATTTATCTGTTCTGATGGACTTTTAGCAGTCAATTGTTGAGCCACGTTTGCTTTTAACTTGTAAGAAATGTTAGCGAAGCTGTTTTATGATCTACAGAGTTATCATGACTTTGAACAAAATGTGTGTTGCCCAATCACAAAGTATTTTAAGTGTATATGACAATTACTCAATTTTTTTCCGAGTCCCTTAAGAATGTGGCGAACCTAACCTATAGCAAGGAGGTCACGACGTCTTTTCTCGGGGACGTCAACTGTTGACTAAAAATATTCACTATAGTGAAAAGTTGCTCTATTTTGTAAAAACTTTATTAAAAATGACTTATTTAAATTTCATGGGGGTCGCGGGTAAAAGGCTTTTATAAAAAGGGGTCGCCACCCAAAAAGGTTGGGAACCACTGTTATAGGTAAATCCAGCACTGGAATGGGGGGCACCAGCGGGAAAAACGACATTAGTATTACATTTTTTAAATCGCATCTTTATTTTACGGTGTTTAAAAAGTTTACTTTAGAGCAAAGCACTAAATATTTCAACTTATATTGAAAATTAAGATTTTATTTTAATAATAAACACAGTTAAGACAATGTGCTCCAATAAACTCTATTAAGACAATGTGCTTCCATAAACTCTATTAAAGACAATGTGCTTCTATAAACTCTATTAAAGACAATGTGCTTCCATAAACTCCACTAAGACAATGTGCTTCCATAAACTCTATTACAGACAATGTGCTTCCATAAACTCTATTACAGACAATGTGCTTCCATAAACTCTATTAATGACAAAGTGCTTCCATAAACTCTATTAGAGACAAAGTGCTTCCATAAACTCTATTACAGACAATGTGCTTCCATAAACTCTATTAGAGACAAAGTGCTTCCATAAACTCTATTACAGACAATGTGCTTCCATAAACTCTATTAAAGACAAAGTGCTTCCATAAACTCTATTACAGACAATGTGCTTCCATAAACTCTATTAAAGACAATGTGCTTCCATAAACTCCACTAAGACAATGTGCTTCCATAAACTCTATTACAGACAATGGGCTTAAATAAAATCTATTACAGACAATTTGCTTCCATAAACTCTATTAACGACAAAGTGCTTCCATCAACTCTATTAAAGACAAAATGCTTCCATAAACTCTATTAAAGACAATGTGCTTCCATAAACTCTACTAAGACAATGTGCTCCTTAAAGAATTTGATCGCTACTTGAAAATGGTTTAGAACATGTATCATTATTATCATCAGCAGTTAGACTCTTTGAACATTTATGCAAGATCGTGAAACAAAGAGACGATGTTTGTCAGTGGCGCTCGATGTTTGTCAGTGGTGAACGATGTTTGTCAGTGGTGAACGATGTTTGTCAGTGGTGCATGCTGAAATAACTTAAAAACATGTAAACAAAATTCTGGTCTGTATTATATATAGTCAAACACCAATTTTTCACAGTTTGAAAGAAATGGTTAAATGTCGTAATGATTTTTTGAAATAATCGTGTGTTTACAAATGGCAGCTTTAAAGGCTTGCAGCTGTCTAGTCAATCTTTTCCAACAGCGTACCGGATGTGATTGTCGTGTTAACATAATTATCAATTCAATTGTCAAAGATGTATGTTTTCTGTCGATAGTTTTTTGTTTTTATTTGCATTTAATTGTTTGTTTATTGTGGCGCCCTGGAATTTAAAACTTCTTTTCCGCGGAACTTTTCTACAAGATTTTCTCTCGTTGTTTTAAAAACCATTTTCCACTCAGTTTTTCCTGGACATTTCCTCTTAATGTTTACAAAACCACTTTCTCATGCAGCTATTCCTGTTCAATTCCTCTCAACTTTTGTTTCTATCCAATAATGAAAATGTCGATCTTGTTTAGCGTTTTCCCTACCAAGTAGTTAATTAGACTTCGCTATAAATCTTTGTCTCCCATACGTGTAGCAATGAAGAAAGCAACACATTTAAAAGGATATACGCGGAGAAAGCAATCAATTGAATTATTTATTTTTGTTCTAGACTCCGTGTAACAACGGGCCTCTATTTACAACCAGAATACCAGCTAACATCTTAATAGATCATTATTTAACAATTCAATTCCCGTGTGGATGATTTATTGCAAGGCCGACAGGGAAGAAGATCGTCTCCCCTCGTGTATTTAATGGGCTGTTTGGCAGATCAGGAAATTTTAAAAATGATGGTCACACGTAAACTTTGGGACATGATAAATATTTAGACACAATTATTTGATTTTGATACATAAACATTTGGAAACATTGAAATATTCGGACACATGGAAACATTTGGACACATGGAAGCATTTGGATATATGGAAACATTTGGACACAGAAACATTTTGACACATGAAACCATCAGGACACATGGAAACATTTGGACTCAAGGAACCATTTGGACACACGGAACAGTATTGACACACGTATACATTGGGACACACAGACACACCGAAAAATATAAAGTTGTAGGAATGCTTATAGTACAACATGTTCAACCATATTTCATGTTTTAATGACTTTCATAAGACGACAGACAGATGGTAACATGTGTAGCCTGACGTTAACCTGGCACATTGCCACAAATGCCATCTCAAATAATGAACTAAAAAGATAATGAAGTGGAAATTTTTCATCTCCCTCAAAGTTCCAAGTACTTTTATTGATTCTTCTCGCCAGTCTTAAATTTCATTTTATTGGCTTCTACACCTTACAACGTTGTCCCGGTTATCCTGACTGTTGTAAAGGACAGTCTTTCTATTTGAACATTTATACTCTTTGCTTGTGTCAATATATTTTGACAAGCGTAGGACGCAATAATCTTCTGTATAGAAGGAGCGTCTGTAAACAGATAAGATATATTTTATTAAAAATTGAAAAACATTCTGAATTATCCTTTAAAAATTCTAAGCTTTATAAACTATTTCAATCAATATAACTAATGTTAGTTGTTTTTTTAAATCCTTTATATTAACTCGTGGTGTCTGCGGCCGGCCGACCGACCTTGCTTGCTTGCTTGTCGCCAAAACTTTTGATCGATTTTTAACCCACTTGCTCGCAAGATAGCGAGCTGAAATTTTGCAGGCAGTTTTGTACCGATGATAAAAACAATGTATCAAAATTTCAGATCGATCGCATGTACCGTAATTAAATTATTGATTTTTTAGATAATTTTATTTATTCCTATGTATCATGCTATTTTTTGAGATAGAGCGTCGCGGTGCGTATTATATTGAACAACCTTTCTGTCGCACAATAAGGTGCGTATTTTATTGACAGCTCTTTTTATAAACATATTCCTGATCGGTGCGCATTATATTAAACACGTTTTACGACACAAGTGCAATTTTGTATTTTTGGATGGTCTTGCGCTGCGTGTTATAATGAACATTCTTTTAGTTACGTCTCATACGTAAAGGATTTATAGTCAAAAACTTGGTTTTTTACGAGTTGTTTTTATTATAGTTATACATTTAAACGGATATAGAAATGCTCAGTTCATAAGCAGGTAATGCAGATACACATCTGTCAAATATGTGATCTTATATTTCAAAACTTAATTTATTTAGAACAATTTAAATATTTTGTAAAATTCGGAGTAGCAATAAATAAAACAGCTAATGGCACACTATTACATTATTCTTGATTTTATTTTAAAAATCCTTTATATTAACTCGTGGTGTCTCCTTGCTTGCACCCTTGAACCCTTGCACCCTTGTCGCCAAAACTTTGGATCAATTTTTAACCCACTTCCTCGTAAGCTAGCGAGCTGAAATTTTGCAGGCAGTTTCGTACAGATGATAAAAACTATGTATCAAAATTTCAAATCGATCACATGTACCGTAATTGAATTATTGATTTTTTTTAGATTAGTTTATTTATTTCTATGTATCATGTTATTTTTTAAGATAGAGTGTAAGGGTGCGCATTATATTGAACAACCTTTCTGTCGCGCAATAAGGTGCGCATTTTATTGACAACACTTTTTATAAACATATTCCTGATCGGTGCGCATTATATTAAACATGTTTTACGACACAACTACAATTGTGTATTTTTGGATGGTCTTGCGCTGCGTATTATAATGAACATTCTTTTATTTACCTCTCGTACATAAAGGATTTATAGTCAAAAACTTGGTTTTTTTACGGGTTTTTTAAAAATTATTATTGTGCGTGTATTTTGTATGTCTGTCTGCTTATGAGTAAATGGTTGTGCGTGTGTACATGGGAGGTTAATCATGCATCTTCCCTCCCGTATGCTGCATATTTGAACAAATTGCGCCCAACATCACCCACTTCTTCCAAACTGAATATTTTAAAAATTGTCTTTAAAACGATGAGTTTCCCAACTTGTATATGGTGTAGGATTAGAACAACTCTCAAATTCTAAAATCTATAGTACATTTTTTTTATATTAAAGGTTCTTCTATAACCTAGTATATATTTTTAATACTAGAATATCTATAGTATATTTGCTTCATAATGTACAATTTTGTATTTCTATTTTTAAATTTATGTTTTTAAAAGTAATGTTTATAATGTTTTATATTGACGTTTTTGTCTTTGAATCAGCAGAGGCATTATATCAGCATGTTGTTTGTAGCATAAAATAAATCTAAAATAGAGTAGGCTACATTAACATGATATAAGTGGTGTGAGACTGCAATCAGGCTGGGTATAAAAAATGTTATCTAGTTTATCGACATAACGCCCAAGCTAATTTTTTTTTATTTCATTAGTTTTTGTTAGTTCGCTGACGAAGGCTTTTTCCCGCTACGTTCGATATTTTGTGACGTCCTGTCAGATCTACGTCTACCCTTCTTATATAAAATAAAATTCTAATTGAAATAGCCTCTCAAAAATGTCTGTGTTGATCTTTCAAATTATATATTTTGCCATACTTTCTGCCGCATAATCGACGTCAATATTTTATTACTATACATTTTAATATTTCTCAATTCCTCTCCACGTAATACGATACAATACGACCAAATTTAGACTGACATATCCTAGTCCCAAACATCATTACCCTAGCGGGAAACAGCAGGTAAACATCGTCAATTAAAATTTAAACTTAATTACAAAACAGTTAACAAAACCTGTGCCATTCCTACGGCCTTGTTAATGTTCCACATTACGTACGACTCAGCCATTCAATTGAATTGAAACTCGGAATGTTTCGGTACTGTGTTTGCCGGAGGAAATAATTGCATTTCCAGCATGGGGGATAAATTGGTCTACAGTCAACGCAGTGGGATCGGATAACTCGGGCTTGATTTTCATTTTTAACTAAAGGAATTCCCTGGAGTTGCCGGCCCTTGGTTTCAAATATTTCTATCATCAGAGCTTGATGTGCACGTGATTTCATTCAGGTACAAATTAAATGTATCGTCACGCTTGAGCTCAATCAGTCGTTAACTGAGGGAGTCAAGGTCAATGTTGATGGCGTACACCTTGGTTTCTGGTTGACCGCCTCAAACATGGTTCATAGAATGTGAACCTTCAACTGTGCTATTCGACTACGCTAATAGCTATTCGACCACAATTTTCATCTACGTCATTCGACTGGGTTATTCGATTCTGCACAGTGAGATATCAGAAGTTGTATCATGAGATACACTTTGTATAAGCATCGAATGCTATTGCAAAATCTTGTACCAACATTAATGTAAGACTTCATTTTGTACCATGGTTGCCTAATTTCACCGTTTTTCTTGTTTATCACGCCTAAGTTTCTGAAATGTTTTTTTTTGGGGGGGGGAAGACAATATGAATGCCGGATGTTGGTGCACTTGCTCTGTTTTGGTCTGTTGTACTGGGTGTTGGTGCACTTGGTCTGTTTTGGTCTGTAATACTGGATGTTGGTGCACTTGCTCTGTTTTGGTCTGTAATACTGGGTGTTGGTGCACTGGCTCTGTTTTGGTCTGTAATACTGGATGTTGGTGCACTTGCTCTGTTTTGGTCTGTAATACTGGATGTTGGTGCACTTGCTCTGTTTAGGTCTGTAATACTGGATGTTGGTGCACTGGCTCTGTTTTGGTCTGTAATACTGGATGTTGGTGCACTTGCTCTGTTTTGGTCTGTTGTACTGGGTGTTGGTGCACTTGCTCTGTTTTGGTCTGTAATACTGGATGTTGGTGCACTTGCTCTGTTTTGGTCTGAAATACTGGATGTTGGTGCACTGGCTCTGTTTTGGTCTGTTTTGTACTGGTTATTTTTGTGCACCAACCTTGTCTGAGGCTGCCATACTGGTATGAAATAATAATTTTAAATCTTGTTTTACTGGCACGTACTACATGGCTAATAACCATCGCGTGTACTTTGCACAATGGAACTATGTTTACCTTCACTTGGCCAAACTTTTTTGGCTTTTAAAAAATAAGATTTAGGATGAGTTTTAACAAGAAAAAAATAAATATTCAAGATTTTGTTGTTCCAGGAATCAAGATTAATATATTAACTAGCCGAATGAAACTGACAGGATTTCTAGAGGTCATTAAAGTTCAAAATTAACAATAAAAATCTTTAGTTGCAGGCTGAGCCACCGACGAAGGTTTGATCTCAATTCCACTCGGTCTGCAATATTCATGTGACGAGCACGTAGCGTGTTTAACCCTATTCACCTCCCCCCCCCCTATGTCTTCGCTCCAATCCACCGCTGGACTCAGGTTTACAGAAGCCAAGTTTTGGGGCCGACCGGCCTGGGTCTAATCGTGCTTTAGTCCAGTCAGCCGTGAAGTCTGGATGGCCAGCCTTTCAGAGAAACAGATGCGCTGATCTTTTCTAGGGCGGGCATCGCGATAAAAATGGTCAAGGAAGGTCAGAGGTCAATAAGGCAAATATGGAGATGTTCATTTTAATTGATGTGCATATTGAAAAGGATGGCGCTCACAGATACGTACTATTTAAAGGCACATAATAAAATGCATTGCACGTGATGTTAGGCTAATATATAATAAAGTTGAAATATTTACTATATTTTATGTTATTTGAATAAAAATTGTTTTAAAATATAAATCTTGATAATTTATAATTTATTAGAGTAGTATTTTAAGATTTGTAAAAAATTTATGCGACATTATAAAACGGTATTTACCGCAATTTCCATGAATGCAATAAATATTGTTTGAAATTAATCATTAAATTGGACTTGTCTACTCTTGCTCGTTGATTGACTTCTGCGCATGACTTTAAAATAATACGTGTGAATGACTTAGACAAATGTTTAGTTTATAGATGTGTGTATTTCTTAGAAATGTGTATAGAGTTGACAGGTATGTGTATGCTTAGAAATTTGTATATTTTTAAGAAATGTGTACATTTTACTACAGTGGTACTTGAAAACTTAATCACATCAATAATATGAACACATCCACATCAAAGATTTGTTCGTGGTTTTATATCTAAACACGAGCAACAAAGCCCGTCCAAGGACGTTCCGCCACCGTTTCGGTGGCATGTTGTCTAGGAGTAACAGTAGTAATTAGCAGGAGTGACTACTTCAAGATGGGAACACAGTACTCAATGATGACAAAAAAACTACACCAAAAATAACTCCCTTTGAACGTCCGCGTAAATGTGTTCAATATGTAATTTTTTTTTCTCCGCTAGTGATTGGCTGTAGGGGTCTGTAGGAGTTTGAGGGACCAATCGCTATCGATGACCGGACAGAAAATTGCCTGTTATTATTATATATACGAGCAACAAAGCCCGTCCAAGGACGTTCCACCACTTTTCGGTGGTTTAATGTAACTCCCCTTCAACAGCCGTCTCGACCGGCATTACATACGCATCACGTCAAAAATACTATTCATTATAGTTAAAATAAATAACTCGTAAAAACAGAGCTTTTTACTATAAATCCCAACGCGCATAACTCAAAATAAAGTATTGGAAGAAATACTGCACCAAAAATAACTCGTTTTGGACGTCCACGTAAACGTGTTCAATATGATTGGCTGTAAGAGGCATATGTGTTTTAGGGCCCAATCGCTATCGATGACCGGACAGAAAACTGCCTTTTATTATATAGGATATATAGATATAGAAGATATAGATTTTTCAGATGAAGTGCTCTTGGGTGTACGCTGGGTGAAGCGCGCACTTTGTTCACCGGGAAGCACCTGCCCGCCTATCACAGCCTTAGTTAGCCGAAACCCCATTCTCCTTAAGCCATACTTAGACGGACACTACCGGAAGTCATCGGCATACGTTGACCGTTGGGCAGCTGTATGCGACGACTACGAACTTATTTCTCTTCCTTCTGCTATGTTACACAAAACTGTAACACAGGTTACATTCTTTTAACTGTGATTAACTAAATCCCGATTAATTTTTTACAATTTCATACATCCTATAGAAGATTTGATTTTACCGGACTTAGTAGGACGCAATAATCTTCTGTATAGAAGGAGCGTCTGTAACGGATAAGAAGATGTGGTCAGACTTGTGATGCGTGTTTAAAGTATATCAGTTTTAAAACATTAACAAATATCACCCTTCCATCGACACGTTTATAAATGACGTAAACTTGATTAGCCAATCAATACCGACCCTTTTCTGTCAGCTCTAAAAGTCAATTATTATGTACCTTAAAATATCATTGCTGTAAAACGTCTTACTTCCACCCCAAAATAACCAGTTGCCTTCTACATCTTTATTTAACTCTGAATAAACTTGCGACTAGTTACCGTAAACATCTTAATTGAATATCAAATGACCTATCTTGGTTTATTGTAGACCCGTAGCAAGATTTTTAAGAGGCAGAATGACGCAAGTGTCTGAATGTAATGGGGGGCTATCTCTTCAACGGGGTGTAACTCTAATGTCCACATCTAACGGGGTGTAACTCTAATTTCCACATCTAACGGGGTGTAACTCTAATGTCAACCTCTAAGGTGGTGTAAGTGTAAAGCCACTAGCTCATACGATAATATGTTGTTTTTTTAAACTGTGAGTTCATTTTTATATCATGTTTCATTTCAGTAATTGCAAGTGTCATTTTTATTATATCAGATTTGATTTTATTAATACTAAGTTTCATTGCTATAAAAGTATGTTTCATTTGAGTCATAGCAAATTTTATTGTTATTTATCAGATTTTATTAACTAAAACTAAGTTTCATTGTTATAATATCGGGATTCAATTTTGTAATAGCAATTTTCATTGTTATAATGGCAGATTTCGTGTTAGTAGTAGCACGTTTCAGTGTTATAGTATCCGGTTTCATTTTAGTGGTAACAAGTTTCATTGCTTTGATAACAAACTTCAAAGTGTAGTAACAAGTTTGTTTTAATAGCAAATGGCTGATGTTTGTAATAGCTCAAATTTTAACACCATAATAGCGCTAGTTAGGACTTTCTATGGTGAGAAGAATACACTTTTGTTTTAGAAACCGAAACTGGGGCGTACAATTCTTTTTTCCCCCAGGATGGGTTAACTAAATATGAATAGCTCGACCCTATCAAATTACGCCATGTTTATTCAGAGTTCCGACCGGTTGAGTTTGGAGTGGGCGTTTGTCTTGAACTGTTTCTCTGGCCGCATTAACATGCAGAGTTTCTTCACAGAGGTTTTTAGTCGGCCAAGTATGGTCGGAGACTGATCTATTCTAGGGAAATCTAGTGAGAGAGGATGGGACGTATGAATGGGGGATACCCGGAAAATGAAGTTAGGAATAAATGGTTGGTCTTATTTAAACTTTTGTAGAAAATAAATTTACATAGAAAATTTTTTTTAGCAGACATTAATTTTTTTAAAAAAAAATTTTTTGCGTAAAAGAAACAAGAAAAATTAGACCCTAAAACATGTATTTCTTCTCGTGACCTTCTCCCCAACGTCATTCAACATAATATGTGTCCTTGTCACTCACCTGTCTACCTGTTAAACACCTGCCTGCATATTTTAACAAGTCTGTATGTTATTAATATGTTTTATGTTTCCCTTTCCATGTTTTATTATATCTCTCTTACCTGTTAACCCTTAATATGCCTGGCTTGCTTTCTTTTTTTTATTAACCCAACAAATATTGAGTAACCAAACTTTAGCTAAAATAATAATTTTTAAAAAGTCAAACAAGTGAGCAAACAGGAAAAGCACAATATTCGCCGGTAGATTGGAAAGATTTCTATTGACGGTGATAAGCGTTCTTTTAAATCCTAAGCAAACAGCGTGTACAAATGAGAAGATTTGATAATCCAGGAATACATCTAATAAAATATTAACATCCCAGGAATACAGGTAAAAACAAGGTGTTCAATTACAGGATGTGCTGTAACAGAACGTGCTATCACATAATAATAATAATTTGATAACATATATAGCGCAATACCCCAGCAAGCAGATGGGCTCACTCACATCACTTCACATAAAAATAGTAACACATATATTATGCATTCAATGTAATACATTCATATGTTAACTACAACATTGACATTTTTAGGACATATGCTATGTTTAGCATTTAAAGAAATGTTTGATTGTTGTTTACTTAATTTTAAAAATAAAGTTTGAAGAGATGTGTTTTAAATGCAGTCTTGAAGTATTAGTAGTTCAAATACTGCGAATGTGTAATGTTACAGAATTTCATTGTTTTGGGGCAGCAAAAGCGAAAAGACATTTCGCAAAATGTTTTAGCGCGTGTCATGATGTGATATAAAAGGATGTGCTATAACTGGATGTGCTATAACATAATTTGTTATAACAGGACATGGAATATAAAAAAATCCATACCAAAACAATTTCTTTTTTCTTTCTAAAATTCTATTATCAACCCATATGGGCCATCCCCAGAGAAGAGAGAAATCAAAAGGTTAATTAGTTTATACTCGAAGAAGAAAAAAAGTTTTTCATAGCTGGTGATGCATCTCAAGTGTTGAAGAACTCGGTCTATTTTTTGACTAACCATTTCCAGCCAATATTTTATTACTTTTTTTTCCTTTTTATTAGACCTGTCAAGAATTGTTAGCTTAATGTTCCTTCAAGAGAACTCCATTGAACCAAACAACTTGTCTCTGTCAATATCGATAAGGTTATCCATTATCGCAATTTTCCTTATTAGATAATCAATAGCAAAATATGTCATTAAAATCACTTTTCTTAAATCTCTTATCTAAATCGTGATCATTAACAGGTACCGCCATTTTATCTTCCGCAGTTGCCATGGCAACGCTGGTCAGCCAGGAGCCGAACATGACGTCATACAATATTTCTTATCTCCCGAGTTACGGCATCAACCGAGAGGAAGAGATCCGATGTCGTAATGTCACCAACAAGCCGCCCCCGGTTGACGGTGAGTAGCAATGACCGAACCGCTGACCAATGACCAACACACCGATGACCGCAACTAGTATATTATCTGGATGTGTTGTTGCACGGCAAGCCCTTCCGTGACGAGTGCTATGAGAACAAAGACATAACTTACATGTAGCAGTTACATTTAACATAAAACCAACCGATGTGCCACCTAAAGTAAATCACTTATAACAAGTGTCTTAATTTCATTAAAGACTTACAATTAATAACATAAAACGACTATTTCTCCTAACCTAAGAGTTTATTTATATGTCTTTAAAAAGCTACTTATTTCTTCTGTTTTAGTTGTTCTTATTCTCTTTCCCTCTTGTGATCATCTCTCTCTTCTTTATTGCCAACCTGTCAAACACCTGGATTTCTTTCTTGTTTCTTGTTCTCTGTATGTGTGTGTAATGTGTGACTATGTTTTTGTGTATGTTTATGTGTGTCTATTTTTTTGTGAATGTGAATGCTATGTGTGTCTATTTCCTCTGTTATGTGTTGTATGTGTGTTATTTCTTTGTGTATGTGATTGCTATGTGTGTCTATTTCTTTGTATGTGATTGCTATGTGTGTCTATTTCTCTGTGTATGTGATTGCTATGTGTGTCTATTTCTTTGTATATGAGTGCTATGTGTGTCTATTTCTCTGTGTATGTGATTGCTATGTGTGTCTATTTCTCTGTGTATGTGATTGCTATGTGTGTCTATTTCTCTGTGTATGTGATTGCTATGTGTGTCTATTTCTCTGTGTATGTGATTGCTATGTGTGTCTATTTCTCTGTGTATGTGATTGCTATGTGTGTCTATTTCTCTGTGTATGTGATTGCTATGTGTGTCTATTTCTCTGTGTATGTGATTGCTATGTGTGTCTATTTCTCTGTGTATGTGATTGCTATGTGTGTCTATTTCTCTGTGTATGTGATTGCTATGTGTGTCTATTTCTCTGTGTATGTGATTGCTATGTGTGTATATTTCTCTGTGTATGTGATTGCTATGTGTGTCTATTTCTCTGTGTATGTGATTGCTATGTGTGTCTATTTCTCTGTGTATGTGAGTGCCATTTATGTCTCTGTATTTGTGTTTGTGTTTTTCCATAAACAGCGTCACTGCAAGGCTGGGTTTCACGCTGGCCATTTAGGTCAAACCTTAACCACATTATGTCGCACCACCATTAAGTCCCTCATCAAGTCATAACCAGTTTTATTTACGGCCCGCTCGCTCAAGACTTCGGATTTGATGTTGAGGAAAGTATCTCGATCATGTGTGTGGAGTTTCTTTGAACTGTTGTTAGACTTTGCCCAGAAGTTGGCAGATTTATTCTCGGTGGCCATTAAATGGAAGTTTTAATCACCTGGTGCTTTCTGCACTCGACGGCAGGCAATAAAATGTTAGGTCCTTCACGGGGGAGTTAACTCGCAAATATAAGGTCATTCACGGGGGAGTTACTCGCAAATGTAAGGTCATTCACCGGGGAGTTACTCGCAAATGTAAGGTCTTTTAAGGGGGAGTTACTATCAAATGTAAGGTCGTTCATGTGAAACTGACTTGAAAATTTAAGGCATTCACTCAATTGAAAGTGTGAGGTCATTTTTCTGGAACTGACTTGAGAATATGAGGTCACTCTTGTGGAGCTTTCTTTAGAATGTTAACTAACTCTTTTGGAACTAGCTCGAGAATTTAAGATCATTGATGTGGAACTAAATTGAGAATATAAAATCATCCGTGACCTAAAATGTACTTTAAAGAATATACACATTTTACCCAAAAGTATGATGTTGTTTCGGTCATATATTTGACGAAGTATTGCTTGGCATATATATACATATATATAGAATGCAATAAATATAGACATGTTTGGATCTCCGCAAAGATGTCATATGTGAGCTCCTTGTTGTGATACGTATCAATCATGATAATGTGAGTCCTCGCGACTGTCTGTTGCATGCTGTCATCGATCGTGATCTTGATAGTGGAATGAAATTAGTGATATCACTGCCTCATGTCTGTTTTGGCGCTTGTTTTCATAGGTCATTGAGTTCATGGGTGACCCACGCTGTTAGGTCATTGAGTTCATGGGTGACACTCGCTGCTAGGTCATTGAGTTCATGCGTGATACTCGCTGCTAGGTCATTGAGTTCATGGGTGACCCACGCTGTTGGGTCATTGAATTCATGGGTGACCCTCGCTGCTAGGTCATTGAGTTCATTAGTGACACTCGCTGTTTCAGCTCTATGTATCATCTCGGAGGTTTTGGCGAAAGAGTTTTATATGATAGTATAAGAGAATTTCATTACCATCATGTTTCATAGATGTTGCGCATTTATTAGTGATAAGCGATTTGAAAAAAAAGGGGAATTCCTTAAAGCAAGTTAATGATATTTCAAACTTTAAAGAAAACTCTTCTAGTAAATAGCGCTGATATCTTGAAATCACTGGGTCTCTAATAGAGCACAGATTAGGCGTATTTAAATAACCATCTCTTTTATTTAGAAGCTCAGAATTCATGCTTAGTGGTGGGGGAACTGTTATAATTAGATTTTTTTTCAAGTAAAATAGATTTGATTGTTGTTAGTAACTAATGACGTAATTTATTTAATAACAGAATAACTAACTCATTTAACTCTAAGGTAAAGTTTAAAAGCGAAAACTATAGAATGTCCCTTTCACCTATTCTCTTTGTCTATTACTGCATGAAACTATTTAACAGTCACTAATCCTCTTGGTTTATAGGTACATAAAACATAAAACTATTTAACATAAAGTACCTCCATTGGTCTATTACTTACCTTGGAATCCCCATACCAAGAACTCGAGAACTGTTCTTTTGTAATTTGCTTATATGCCCAGCCTACCGTTATGGAATTTTTATTTTTTTCTTTATTTACTTGTACATCAACATAAATCCTATCATACGAAGATTAATGGATTTTTTGGTCAAGGCAATCTCCCATTAAAAGAAAAATTATAATCAAACACAGGAGGAATGTATGTCACTTTGATAAGACTGTCATACGGAAATTGATAGGATTAAATTGATTTATGTTCGTAAGGGGAAAAGTCATAACGGTAAGTCATATGTCAATGTTTATATTTTTGTACATTTAGATGATTACATTTTACTCTCACTATTCATCTTATGACCATTACAGATCAAAATATGAACATTAAATAGCACATCGATAGACGAAGTTTCCCCATAGGAATCAACCAACGTGATTTCATGTCTTTCTAGCCCAGTCTTGTGTCTACATATTCTTTTTATTCACTATAAAATTGATCTTTAAAAAAACTCTATCAATCAACCTAAAATATGTATCAAACATGAACTCAAAACATAAACAATGAACATTCAGCATGATGTGGTAAACAAATCTGATGCATGCTCTTGGAATAAAGTAATGGGGGTGAGACTGCAATCAGGCTTTTAAATAGGTAAATTTATAATATAAAAAACATGGTATTAGTAGGCCTGACAGGACGTAACACAACAGCGAACGTTTCGGCAAAGAGCCTTCCTCAACTTGGAATAAAGTAGGTAACTAAAATTGAAACGTTTTAAGAAAATATCGAACTAAAATAACGATTACAAAAACAGCAGGAATATAATTCGTTACAGACGGATGTCTGGGACGTCTGTACACTTTGATGTTAAAACATTGTCAACGTTTTCGTTAAGTCTTTCAGTAACGCTGAAGACTATGTGTCTTTAAATTTAATATTGACAATGATATTATCAATCATCATCATTATTATAACTAAAACAACCACCAACATAATGATAATATCATTATTATTATAACTAAAACAGCCACCAACATAATGATAATATCATTATTATTATAACTAAAACAACCACCAACATAATGATAATATCATCATTATTATAACTAAAACAACCACCAACATAATGATAATATCATCATTATTATAACTAAAACAACCACCAACATAATGATAATATCATCATTATTATAACTAAAACAACCACCAACATAATGATAATATCATCATTATTATAACTAAAACAACCACCAACATAATGATAATATCATCATTATTATAACTAAAACAACCACCAACATAATGATAATATCATCATTATTATAACTAAAACAACCACCAACACAATGATAATATCATCATTATTATAACTAAAACAACCATCAACACAATGATAATATCATCATTATTATAACTAAAACAACCACCAAGAAAATGACGCATAGAAAAAGAGCCACCACCCAAACCTCAAAAAAAATTATAATAATTTTTAAAATCCACAAATAAAACCAGTTTTCAAGTAAAACATGACAATAATAGCGGCTAACGATTCTTAAATTTCCCTTTTCCTAGAGTTATCTGACAAAACATGCATCCAATTAGAGACGTGTAAGTTAATAAGAAAAGTAATTAGTGCTGCCCGCTCTTAATAGGTCACAGCCAATGTTCCCTTTAAGCTGTACGGCTTAACAAAATATTGCACAAAAAAATGGATGCTGTGCAACTTTGCACACGAAATTTTTTCACTTTGCACACGGACCAACGAACCTTAGAGGGAACATTAGTCACAGCCCGCTTATTGGTCACAGCCCTGAATTATTTCAATAAATCAAAATCATTTTTACATCCTCTAATTTTTACATCGATATTTAAATTTCCGTCAACTAAAACATAAGCAGCAAACTTTTTTCTAGAAGTTCTTAAGTTCAGACATTGTAAATTTTATGTTACTTTTTTTTATACTATCGTTAATTAGACCGACCTACATGTAACCTTGGTAAGTCTCTATTAGTATGTCAATGGTGTGGCCTTGTGGGACGGGCCTGATGTCTTAACGAACTAATCATCTCCCCTAAACGACCTACTGTTTCTATGAATACACAGGGGAGAAAACTCAGAACATTTCGATCCATTGCTCAACACCCCTGATCCTAAAAAATAAATCATGCCATCAAAACTCATTTTGTAAACATTTCATAAATATTTTATTTTTTAATCATTTCTGTTAACGACTTAAGAAGAGGGGGGAAACGACGCACGTTCTTCCGCCCTTAAATCAAGTGCTGACAATTCGATTTGATAAAGTTGATGACAAAATCTAGTCCAGAAATGGGAGTGGCCTGCCCTGCAACAAGAGTTTACGTCACAATCTCAACATCAGAATGGTTAACCATCTGTCCCTGCTGGCTTAGGCTAGCAAATCCTGTAGGACAGCTTACAGCAGTTCTTGTAGGACCGGTTACAGCAGTTCCTGTAGGACAGGTTGACAGCAGTTATTGTAGAACAGCATACAGCAGTTCTTTTAGGACAGCTTACAGCACTTCCTGTAGGACAGGTTACAGCCATTATTGTAGGACAGCTTACAGCAGTTCTTGTAGGACAGCTTACAGCAGTTATTGTAGGACAGCTTACAGCAGTTATTGTAGGACAGCTTACAGCACTTCCTGTAGGACAGCTTACAGCAGTTATTGTAGGACAGGTACAGCAGTTCTTGTAGGACAGCTTACAGCAGTTATTGTAGGACAGGTTACAGCAGTTATTGTAGGACAACTTACAGCAGTTCTTGTATGACAGCTTACTGCAGTTATTGTAGGACAGCCAACTGCAGTTATTGTAGGACAGCTTACAGCACTTCCTGTAGGACAGCTTACAGCAGTTCATGTAGGACAGCTTACAGCAGTTCCTGTAGGACAGCTTAAAGACGTTATTGTAGGACAGCTTACAGCAGTTCGTGTAGGACAGCTTACAGCAGTTCTTGTAGGACAGCTTACAGCAGTTATTGTAGGACAGCCTAAAGCACTTCCTGTAGGACAGCTTACAGCCGTTATCGTAGTACAGCTTATAGCAGTTCTTGTAGGACTGCTTACAGCAGTTCTTGTAGGACAGCCTAAAGGACTTCTGTAGGACAGCTTACAGCAGTTCTTGTAGGACAGCTTACAGCAGTTATTATAGGACAGCTGCAGCCATTATTGTAGGACATCTTACATCACTTCCTGTAGGACAGGTTAGAGCAGTTCTTGTAGGACAGCTTACATCACTTCCTGTAGGACAGGTTACAGCAGTTCCTGTAGGACAGCTTACATCACTTCCTGTAGGACAGGTTACATCAGCTTGTAGGATAGCTTACAGCAGTTATTGTAGGACAGCTTACAGCAGTTCCTGTAGGACAGCTTACAGCAGTTCCTGTAGGACAGGTTACAGCAGTTCTTGTATGACATGCTACAAATAAAACTGTGGAAGAAATTTGAAAAGCATTTTTGTGCAGAGACGTGTTAAGAACACGAAGAGCCCAAAGCAAGAATTTAAAAATCAATCAAGCTTGAGAAACAAATCGAATTCTACTATTAAAATCACAGTACCAATAATTATTTTTCTCTCAAGATTCCCTAATTTATGAGTTGCGGTCTTTTAAACCCCCAAAATACAAAAATTTAGTTTTGAAAGCAGATTTATGGACGATTGAGAGGGTAATACAGATTTATGGACGATTGAGAGGGTAATACAGATTTATGGACGATTGAGAGGGTAATACAACGTCATTCATATTAAGCTTCATACAACTGGATATTTATTTTATCTGCCCATAGAAGAGTAACTACATACTTATTTTATCAGATCAGCCGATACAACTACATAATTATTTTATGAGATCAGCCCATACAATAAATACATAATTATTTTATGAGATCAGCCCATACAATTACATAATTTTATCAGCCCATGCAACTACATACTTATTGTGTCAGATCAGCCCATACAACTACATTTTTATTTTATTAGCCCATACAACTATTTACTTCTTGTAGCAGTCTATACAACTACATCTCTCTTCTTGCAAATTATTCAACTACATAAAAATGAAGTCAACATATATTTTCTACATACACTATTAACTCATTTTTTATTTATGTTTAATAACGAGTAGCTTTTCTTCTTGCTGTTTAAGCTGAAGCTACTTAACCAAAACGTGAATGTTTGACATACTACATTATGGTGTGGTTCGTTCTATTGCTGTTCTGATTAAATGGCAAAGAAAGTTAATTTTTAAATAGCAAAGGAGGGAAATCATGAATAACTCCTTTTAGTTACTGGGTATGGAAATCTGAATTTTGTTTTGTTTTAAACTCAGGCTGGTAAATTGAGCCAAGCCAATAGAGCCATTATGGATTCTTTGTACATGTCTTTGTATTCACTTGCTTTGAAATGTAATAGGACGATGAATGCTATCAATGTGGATGAATGCTATAAATGTGGATGAATGCTATAAATGTGGATGAATGCTATAAATGTGGATGAATGCTATAAATGTGGATGAATGCTATAAATGTGGATGAATACTATAAATGTGGATGAATGCTATAAATGTGGATCAATAATATAAATGTGGATCAATGATATAAATGTGCATCAATTATATAAATGTGGATGAATGCTATAAATGAGGATCTCAGCAGACTTAGGAGAAAATCAGGGGTGGGGGTTATCGCCTTATGGCATTAAATAAATACTCAATGAGTATTATTTGTTAAAACTTTGGCTTCACATATGTAATCATACGTTTCATTTGAAAACGTTTTGTCCTTTCTTCTTCCACTATTTGATCCTTATGGCTCCTACTTTTCTTATTTTCCTCGATTATTTTCAGTTACCCATCAGAGTTGTGCCCCTTGTGAGGCCCCCCCCCCATCATACATGTGACCCACCGGACCCAGGCCTTACCTTCAGTAACCCACTTCTGCAGCTACCAAGCAAACTGTATGTTTCAGAGCAACACGATGATGTGTTCACTGCAGTCAATTCTGAAAGCCATTTGTTTAACTTTAAGACCCAACTGTCCGCCATTGAGGTATGTGACACACGAGTTCTTGTGTTTAAATGAAAAAGAAACCCGTATTACCGCCTCCGTGTTGACCAAAAAACGAGGCGATGGCGCGGGAGTGTTAGGATGAGAAAGACATTGTCAATGTTGGTGGACATAGGTTCCCGTACCACACGTTTTTACCATTGATCCCAGAGCCTCAATCTCTTCTGCTTTAGACGCTGACGTCATAGATCGTGTAGCTATTGTTGTGACTTTAAAAATTAGGACAGAATTCGGCGAAGCAGACGAGCCAAAAAAAAGACAATTTACCTCGTATTATGATTTAGAACATTAACAAAATAAATAATTCAGTGAAACCATCAAGTTTTTGTTGTTGTTGTTTGTTGTTTTTTTAGATGTAAAAAATGTGTAAGTCAGAGACAGAGAAAAAACAGCTGAAAAAATTGAACAAGTAGTCTCAACTACTTTGATCACACCCTTACATTCCATCAGATAACTACTTTGATCACACCTTTACATTCCATCAGATAACTACTTTGATCACACCCTTACATTCCATCAGATAACTACTTTGATCACATCATTACATTCCATCAGATAACTACTTTGATCACATCATTACATTCCATCAGATAACTACTTTGATCACATCATTACATTCCATCAGATAACTACTTTGATCACATCATTACATTCCATCAGATAACTACTTTGATCACATCATTACATTCCATCAGATAACTACTTTGATCACATCATTACATTCCATCAGATAACTACTTTGATCACATCATTACATTCCATCAGATAACTACTTTGATCACATCATTACATTCCATTAGATAACTACTTTGATCGCATCATTACATTCCATCAGATAACTACTTTGATCGCATCATTACATTCCATCAGATAACTACTTTGATCACATCATTACATTCCATCAGATAACTACTTTGATCACATCATTCCATTCCATCAGATGGAAGACATGTCGAAAATTCCCCCCCCCCACCCAAAAAAAGAGGTTAACTAATGAAATTAAAATATTTCATTTTCATTTCATTTCTATGCCTGAAACCAAGAACCAATCTGTAGAATATGAAACATTGCGTAGTTGGAAGTCGATCAAAAGTGTTGCTTTAGTTTTTCAATTTTGAAATACTGCTTTGAATTATTGTTTTTTGTATTCTTCCAATATTCCTTTGAAAATAGGTAAAGATGTTATATCGAAAAAGTTTTCATGGTAGTAGGCTTTTGGATTCATTTTGATGTGATTTCCAACAGTTGAAATACAAACTGACGTAAAAGTATCAGATATAAAAACTCTTTGATATAAAGGAGAAGGTGTGAGCAAAGTCTCGCTTGAGGCAGGTGTAAATCAAGATTCAATCTTTCTAGTCTTTTCATGTTATCACCTGAAACGTAAGGCGTCTGCCTATAATGTCTGTCTTACGATGTCTGAAGTGCGTGACGCAGAGTGTCTGGTGTGGGTGTCTAATACACTAGCTTGTATGGCGCGCCTGTGCTGAATTTTAAAAGTGCTGTGTCTTTTAGTTTTATTTGTCTGACAGTGTTTTTTGTCTTTAAGAGTATTGCGTCTTACACTGTGTTGTGTCTTACAGCGTTTTGTGCCATTCAATGTATTATCTTACAGTTAGTGTGTCTCCCAGTGTCTGAAGTCAAAACGTACTTGTCCAAACCTAAATTGGTTTATTGCGGGAACCTTTGTGTTGTGGTTGGTTTGTGTGGTTCATCAGTTTGCAATGCAGAGATGCTCACATGTCCTCTACAATAAGTTAACGATCGGCTGTCATAGCATGGATGCCCCTTGACCATATCTGAATGCATCTGAATATCCAAGGCCGTTGCAACTGAGAGCCTAATGGAACTCAATTTTACACGTAGCAATGTGAAAGTAAAAAGAAACAGGTTCAAGATAGACTAGTCCACGGGAGCTTAAGGCAGCGCATTCAGGTGTCATCAACAATTTATCTGGACCATTTAAAATGTTTCAAGTGTCATTAACGAATAATTTAGTTCATTAAGTATTCATTAATGCCATTCACAGTTTTTACATTTCTTACTATGGAATTATACAGAGTCAAAAGAAGAATATTTAAATATTAATACAGAAAAGATACACAACTTTGTCTCTACAAAAACAAAACAAACTTCCGGTTATCTTCAGGACTCATTCTACATTCACGACCATTTCTGTCACTCTACATTCACAACAATTTCATTTCACAGTGAACGTTCTAATGGAGCTCCTGTTGTTCACCTGTTCACCAGCGTCGTTGAAAGCTTACATATGTTGAGATAAGCGGAATGATTTATGCAGTAGATTTTTGTTTTGATGTCTTGTGAATCGTCTTTGACATTTCAAAACGGTGTGAATCTGTCTGCGCTTGTGTTTGTTCAGCTGAGGTTCAAAGTTCAAATAAACAATTGTTGTGGAAGAAGTGGGGCACATTTTATTATTACACGCTGTTAACAAAAAGAAGTGGGGCACATTTTATTATTACACGCTGTTATTTAAGTCACACTGTTTGTATGTTGTATATAGTATCCATCAAATCTTGTAGCGTAAAATTAAATCACTTCTGATGGTCCTAGAGATCTCAAAATTTCACCACAAATAGATCTTGGATGACAATGCATTGTGTCAAAATTCCAGATCGATCGAATGTACCGTAATTAAATTAATGATTTTTTAAAGTTTATCTCTATATAGCATCTGTATCCATCTGCTATTGTAAACATCCACGTGCGTGCCACCGGTGTTCACCCCAGCCAACGATGACCACATTCCCAGTGTTTAACATCTCAGTAATAGGAAACTGGATAGCGAAGTCAATAGTGCGCTCGCCTCACAAGCTGAGTGGCGTGGGATCTATCCCGGCCACAATAAAACTGTTGATGAATGACTATTGCTAATAAAAGTCCTCCGCTGATCTGGGGAGGAGACGGACGCCGCCAGATCTACCAAGCCCCGAGAAAGCTCTAATGAAAACATTAGAACCCCTTACGATCACAAGGTTAAGGGACACAAAAACATTTTAATTTTTAAAAAAACGTTAAAAAACACGTTTTTCACTAAAAATCCTTTATTTATGATACGTAACTAAAAGAATGTTCATTATAATACGCAGCGCCAGACCATCCAAAAATACAAATTTGTAGTTGTGTCGTAAAACATGTTTAATATAATGCGCACCGATCAGGAATATGTTTATAAAAATTTTTGTCAATAAAATACGCACCTAATTGCGCGACAGAAAGGTTGTTCAATATAATACGCACCCTTACACTATATCCCAAAAAATAACATAATACATAGGAATAAATAAAATAATCTAAAAAAATCAATAATTCAATTACGGTACAAGCGATCGATCTGAAATTTTGATACATAGTTTTATATCATAGCCACCAAACTGCCTGCTAACTTTCAGGTTGCTAGCTTACGAGGAAGTGGGTTAAAAATCGATCCAAAGTTTTGGCGACAAGCAATCAAGGGTTCAACCAGACGCCACGAATTAATATAAAGGATTTAAATTTAAAAAACGTAAAAAAAACAAGTTTTACACTATAAATCCTTTATGTATGAGACGTAACTAAAAGAATGTTCATTATAATACGCAGCGCAAGACCATCCAAAAATACAAAATTGTAGTTGTGCCGTAAAACATGTTTAATATAATGCGCACTGATCAGGAATATGTTTATAAAAAGTGTTGTCAGTAAAATACGCACCTTATTGCGCGACAGAAAGGTTGTTCAATATAATGCGCACCCTTACACTCTATCTAAAAAAATAACATGATACATAGGAATAAATAAAATAATCTAAAAAATCAATAATTCAATTACGGTCCATGTGATCGATCTGAAATTTTGATACATTGTTTTGATCATCGTTACGAAACTGCCTGCAAACTTTCAGCTCGCTAGCTTACGAGGAAGTGGGTTAAAAATCGATCCAAAGTTTTGGCGACAAGCAAGCAAGCAAGCAATCAAGGGTTAATATAAAGGATTTAAAAATACGAAACTAAATCTCAAAATGCATGATAAGATAAGAGGAGCAATATGAGTTTTGATTATTCAAACATTCTCTTTATCAATTATGCCCCGTTCTCACACCCACATCATTTAAAATAAAATACTTTATTATTATACTAAAACTCATTACTCTTTGCAACTATTCTTTTGCATATAGATAAATATTTCTAATTAATATGATAGTAGAATGTATATGATCAAAGTTGTGAAACTTTTAAATTTTTATTATTATTCATACAAATTTGTATTTATGTTTCATAGCCTTGTACATGATAGAGAGTTGTGATGAGCGCCCCACGCTTTTATGTGCAGCGGATAGGTTCACGGATTCCACTTGTAATCATAGAAAATATTTATTTTCTTCTTTTAAGCGCAAACGCGTGTTTTTAAAAATCGTATATCGTATATATATATATATATATATATATATATATATATATATATATATATATATATATTATATATATATATATATATATATTTATATTTATATTAAGACTGCATGGGGCCCCTGGCTGCAATCCGAACTGGGGCCCTATCCAGTCAGCGTCATTTTAAATAAAATATTAGCAAGCAGCTAATTTAAGACTGTAACTTGTAACTAAATAGTCTATTGGTTCCTTGCTCATACTTAGTCTGTACTACGGGATCGGCCTTCCCAGCCAAAAATATTATTCATGAAAAAACCAAACAGAAGAAATAACTGTTTGCTGGTATCCTAAAATTGAGTGTAAAACAAATTTTTTTTTAAAAAGACAAATGAAAAATATATATATTTCCCCACAGAGAATCGATTACGAAATTGCTTGCACCGTAAGCCTACACACTTCCACATGGCCAGGAGAGCTTGACTGAAGTTGGACATTTTAAAAATATAAATAATAATCTTAAATAGTTTCTCTAATTGAGCCTATCTAATCAGGTTTTTCGATTAATAGGACTATCAGGTCCGAATGGTGATCAGATTAATAGATCAGATTTTATTAATTTATTTAATTTATTATATTTTCAGGGATTCATGCAAACATGTGTCCACCTTTATTATAAAATATACTAAATTTGGGGGCCCCTAAATCATCGGGGCCCCTGTATTTAGCCCGTTCAGCCGCCCCCCCCCCGCCTCCTTAATCCACCATAGTATAACACAACTATGCTCTAGGGGACGTTTGGTCAGTATGTAACACAACTTGGCTCTATGCAGGCTATTGGTCAGTATGTAACACAACTTGGCTCTATGTAGGCTATTGGTCAGTATGTAACACAACTTGGCTCTATGTAGGCTATTGGACGGTATGTAACACAACTTGGCTCTATGTAGGCTATTGGTCAGTATGTAACACAACTTGGTTCTATGTAGGCTATTGGTCAGTATGTAACACAACTTGGCTCTTTGTAGGCTATTGGTCAGTATGTAACACAACTTGGCTCTATGTAGGCTATTGGTCAGTATGTAACACAACTTGGCTCTATGCAGACTATTGGTCAGTATGTAACACAACTTGGCTCTATGTAGGCTATTGGTCAGTATGTAACACAAATTGGCTCTATGTAGGCTATTGGTCAGTATGTAACACAACTTGGCTCTATGTAGGCTATTGGTCAGTATGTAACACAACTTGGCTCTATGCAGGCTATTGGTCAGTATGTAATACAACTTGGCTCTATGTAGGCTATTGGTCAGTATGTAACACAACTTGGCTCTATGTAGGCTATTGGTCAGTATGTAACACATCTAGGCTCTATAGGGTATTTGGTCAGTATGTAACACATCTAGGCTCTATAGGGTATTTAGTCAGTATGTAACACAACTAGGCTCTATATGTGCACTTGGTCAAGTATATAACATAACTAGGCTCTATGTAGGGATTGGGTCAGTATATATACAACTTGGCTCTATGTAGGGACTTGGTCAGTATGTAACACGTCTATTCTACTAAGACACCAGGTAATATGGACATCTAAGTTTTATGAGGGCACCTGGTCAAGTATATAACAAACACGTTTTATTGTAGATCTATTCCCAACTGGACCGACGTAGAAAATGGTCCAATATTTACCAGCTGTGCTCTATATCTTTCATTCCCTTGGTCAAGTATCTCAAAGCTTGCTGTCAATCTCTCAGGAAGTCAAACCAATTAAAGTTGACCGTCTGTGACTAATATAAGTAACTCTGTTACCGTGTGAGTACTGTCTTGTCATCCGCACTTGAGACAAGTCTAGTGCCCTCAACTAATTTCTTAGTGCTCTCCAGGAAAAACGCCAAGACGTTTTTGTTTCAATTCTCCCAATCTCAGTGGTTTAGCAGAGATTTCTATATGCGTTGTACGCTAAAGGAAGAGACTCGACTCTAACATGCTGGTATGGAAGAGATGATTATTGTTATAATCTTTCATAAGGAAAGCTCTACAGAGCTAATCAATATTTGTATGGACACCGAGTCATGATGTAACTAACATACTTAACTCCCCACAGTCTCTGAAAGTACATAGTCTCCATTTAAAAGCGTTTGCTGTCTGCCTCTAACAATTGTGATACGGATAATGTAGTACGAAATTGCTGCTTTGGAAGACCCTTAAATGCATGCCTAGTTTTTAACAAAGGTGTGACAAAACATGTCCACATCTAAGGCTATTGAAAATAGCTGTCATTATGTTACTAATATAACCGCGGACATCATGTTTTTATAGTCGTACACTGAAACAGCACAAGATAAAAGATTTCCCCGACCACAGACGACTTCAAGATATTTCCCCACGCATCCAGGCGAGTAGGCCCCCAAAGTCACCTCACACGGACCCATCGACGGGACAGTTCAGTGACTAGAAAGTACATTGCCTCTTGATGGCTTGTATTTTCAAGTAATGGTATTTTTATAGCTGACAAACTAGCTAGGGATGATCCTAAAATTGGTCCAGAGGGTTTGGTCGGTAATTTCATGGGTCCCAGTTTTGTTTTCTCATGGGGGTACAGGGCGTCCAAGGCCTTCATTGGACAAATAAAGTGAGTGCTGGACCGTGATTGGCTGTCTCCTCGGACTGGGGACTTCTTTTATCAACAATAAATTGTTTTTAAACACAGGAGCAGGGGAGAGATGAGTTGGTCAATTAAGTTTTTTGGAGACCGGAAGTAACTGCGGGTTAAAATATCGACAGTGAAAGAGAGTCGATGAGAATGTCAACTAAAGATGTGGTTGTGATGATGAGAATGTCAACTAAAGATGTGGTTGTGATGATGAGAATGTCAACTAAAGATGTGGTTGTGAGGATGAAAATGTCAACTAAAGATGTGGTTGTGATGATGAGAATGTCAACTAAAGATGTGGTTGTGAGGATGAAAATGTCAACTAAAGATGTGGTTGTGATGATGAGAATGTCAACTAAAGATGTGGTTGTGATGATGAGAATGTCAACTGAAGATGTGGTTGTGATGATGAGAATGTCAACTAAATATGTGGTTGTGAGGATGAGAATGTCAACTAAAGATAATGTGGTTGTGATGATGAGAATGTCAACTAAAGATGTGGTTGTGATGATGAGAATATCAACTAAAGATGTGGTTGTGATGATGAGAATGTCAATTAAAGATGTGGTTGTAATAATAATAGTATCTACACGACACTGAAATGTGAATTTGATCTTGTAAAAAAAATATAGACTTTCAAACTTTAATGTGTTTAAATTATTTTCTTTTGAGTCTTAAAATTTGTGTCAATATTTCACGGCTTCGTCATGTTACCTTTGTGTAGCTCACTACTGCAGAACAAAGGACGAAAGGTCATCACCTGTTTCCTGGCTGCCCCATCATTGATCAGTGAGTCAGGAAATAAGACATAGGTCGTTCTTGGAGACATGGGCGAATCCAGGGTGGCTCGTGGGGAAAGTCAGTTGTCAAATTAGTATGCGAGTTGGATGGGCATTCTATTCTGTAGTAGATTTTCTAGGACATTATTTTCTCCTGTGTCTCTGCTACTGTAGATTTTGTTGGCGTGTTTCTTATACAAGGTTTATTGGGTTTGTGTAGCTTCAGTAATTTTTGTTTCCCATTGATTCCAATGTATAAGAAGCAAGCACATATGCAGCGCTAGAATGTTTAATAAACAAAAATGTGAGATATTTCTGTGAGAGGTTTTCATTTCATTTTAAAGTATTTTTACGAAATTTGTTGTAGGTTTCTGTGTGGTGATTGTTTTTTTTTAAAATAAAATTTTTAAAGACAATAGTTTAAAAAATTCCTTCATTTCTAGGGTTTAAGCATTTATATCTTAAACTGGGTGAAGAGAGGCAAAATAATGCATTGTTTCCAACACCTTTGTCGGTCTTTTAGGAGTTTGTCTGATCTAAAGATTGGAAATGATACAAAGGTTTACTCCTAAAGGAACCCACAATTGTTATACAAAGAACTTATAGGCTGTCGGGATAATACGCCACTAAGCAACTTTCACTTATTTTATACACATTTAAAAAAACACACTCTCACTGAAATCTGGGAAACATCCTTTTAGAACAGTGGTCTCCAAACTACGGCCCGCGGGTCAGATGCGGCCCGCGAGGCCCTCTCATCCGGCCCTAGAAGACCTTTTAATATCCAAAAAAGATACTATTTTTACCTGTAGTTTACCACAACACTGTTTGTAGTCGGCCCCCAAACTGCTGTTTGACAGTTAATGCGGCCCTCCGCAGGAAAGTTTGGAGACCCCTGTTTTAGAACATCACCACATGAAATCATCATTTTGTAAGACTACTGGTTAAGGTTTGAATTAATCAATATTCATTGCTCAGATTTAAGATAATTTTTGATACTGTTCATTTTCAACAAGGACGATTACTTGACTTCCATTTTAACAAGCAATGAGTTGATCTTCTTGAAGGACCCTCGCTCCGATCTCCACATACAATCTGTTCACGAGCTAGAATCATCATGTCCCTAGTTTGAGTGTAGACGACGGAGGTCCAATAATAGATGATGTCAGTTTGCATTGCCCATGGACAAATGGAATTCTGGGTCGATTAAATAAAAAATTATGAGAAGGGGCGGGCAGATGATTTGGGGGGGGGAGTTAAAAGGAAATCCGTTAAACCAATTTCCGATGTTTTTCTTCTGTTTATCGGACAGACGCAATATCACTTGACGAGGCCCGGACTTCTGGCAGCCAGCAGACGATATGACGAGCAAGCAGACGCCGTTAAGTTGTCCTCTGATGGGCAAATCTTAAGGCGTAAAATCATCGCTCCTGAAAGGTTAAATTGAGCTTGTTAATGGGCACGTGGGCAACTTATTTGTTGACTGGCAAATGGGCAACTTATTTGTTTGACTGGCACATGGGCTCTACGCATATTCGACTGTTCAATGTGGATAACTGATGGATAACTGGTTAATGTTGTGAACTGATGAATTACTGGTTACTCATGTAGGTAGCTTGAGACTGGCTCATGTGGGTAGCTCATGACTGGCTCATGTGGGTATTTCATGGCTGGCTCATGTGAGTAGCTCTTGGCTGGCTCATGTGGGCGGCTGAAAGATAACTGGTTAGTTCGTTATTATGCCACAAAATTGTAGCAAACAAAGGAAACGTTATAACTGCTAAATCATGTGTACACTTTTAACCGTGTATGTCAACATTTTCTAACCGGTTCTTTTTTCTTTGTTTTTTCATTTCAAAGAAGAGGTAAAATTTGATTTTCCCCAAGTCCATGATTATTATTATTTAAAACGTATGCTCTATATAAATATTTCTAAGCCTATTGTTGTTACAATAAACATTTGGTTAGAGATTTCAATTTGTTTTGTTTAAATTAACTTAAAACATTGCAGAGATGTTATGGGATCCGAAAATATAGTGCAGACGTGATCAAATACTTTGATGCATAACTAATGAAGGTAGCAACAATTAAATATTGCAAGTTTACATGCTATAGCTTGTAAAACAATTTAGATATGTATTATTGTCAGTGTATTGGCCTGCATCATAGTGGAAGACCATTCCATCGAAGATAAACGTTTCCCCAGATTGAATTAATGTTCAATACAAAACTGATTATTTAAAATAACTTTTAATACCTTTTAAAGAAAGTGTAATGTAATAACGAACGTTTCTTCCATCTCCGGTGTATTATTAATAATTTTTTTAAAGAAATTCTTGTCTTCTAGCGTTCTGTAATTGGTGTAAATTCTACAAGTATTCTTCCCGTCCCTGAATTTTTACTGCAGTCTCACCAATTTACCATATAACTGTGTATCTTCATATTATCAGGTTTGTACGTACTCTTTCTAAAAGAAATTCTTTTTCTGCTTCATCTCCAAAAAGAATAAACTTTTCCTAGACATCGAATCAAGCATGCAATACATTTCAGGAGGCTGGGAGCTATTTACAGCTATCAGTTGTTGTATAAATAGCCTCACCTATCTTATGCTTGAGTTTTCACTTCGTTTAAATGTGGCAATTTAGAGGGTCATAAGTATCGTGGGCCTGGCAAGTCAAACTTTTTGTGTGGACACTGAACAGGACCAGGCCAACCTAGTTGTGTGGACCCTAGGCAAGACCAGGCCAACCTAGTTGTGTGGACCCTAGACAAGACCAGGCCAACCTAGTTGTGTGGACCCTAGACAAGACCAGGCCAACCTAGTTGTGTGGACCCTAGGCAAGATCAGGCCAACCTAGTTGTGTGGACCCTAGGCAAGACCAGGCCAACCTAGTTGTGTGGACCCTAGACAAGACCAGGCCAACCTAGTTGTGTGGACCCTAGACAAGACCAGGCCAACCTAGTTGTGTGGACCCTTGACAAGACCAGGCCAACCTATTTGCGTGGACCCTTGACAAGACCAGGCCCAACCTATTTGCGTGGACCCTAGACAAGACCAGGCCAACCTAGTTGTGTGGACCCTAGACAAGACCAGCCCGAACCTTTTTGTGTGGACCCTAGATACGACCAGGCCAGACTAAACCAACGCATGTTTGTGGTACATTTGAGTGATATTCTTTGCTATGTTTCAGGACAACTCTCGATGTCGGCATTGATTCCTATGGTGTAATATTGATCACAACATTTGATGGTCTTTTTTAAACATAAAACGTGATGGGATCTTGACATCTTATCCGGGGCTTTGCGCTAGTGTGCAACAAAGAAACATTTTATACTTCAGTCCTTTGAAATGACTTATTTTTTAGCTATCCCTGTATTTCTAGACAAATGACAATCGTTACTCGAATAGGAAATTTATCGTCAAGGAGGCGTGTGCAACCATTGGACTTTTTTTTCTTTTATTTTACGCTATCGCTCCGAAATCATTTAACCACACTAGTGTTGTTGGAGTGACTTTGTTCAACCACACTAGAGGTGTTTGGTGACTCTGTTTAACCACACTAGTGTTGTTGGAGTGACTTTGTTCAACCACACTAGTTGTGTTGGAGTGACTTTGTTCAACCACACTAGAGGTGCTGGAGTGACTTTGTTCAACCACACTAGTTGTGTTGGAGTGACTCTGTTTAACCACACTAGTGTTGTTGGAGTGACTTTGTTCAACCACACTAGTTGTGTTGGATTGACTTTGTTCAACCACACTAGAGGTGTTTGGTGACTCTGTTTAACCCCACTAGTGGTGTTGGACTGACTTTGTTTAACCACACTAGATGTGTTGGGTGACTGTCGTGTTTATTTTACGGGACAAAATATAATTTGTTTCAACTGGCCTCTTTACTGTAACCTTTAAGGAAAGCAAAAAGCCATCATAGTAAATTGTTTATTACAAGAAAAAATAATAGCCATTCCCATCAACTTTTAATTGTTATGGTAGAGGTAAACTCAGGGGTAAACTCAGAGGTAAACTCAGAGGTAAACTCAGAGGTAAACTCAGAGGTAAACTCAGAGGTAAACTCAGAGGTAAACTTAGAGGTAAACTCAGAGGTAAACTCAGAGGTAAACTCAGAGGTAAACTTAGAGGTAAACATAGAGGTAAACTTAGAGATAAACTCAGAGATAAACTCAGAGGTAAACTCAGAGGTAAACTCAGAGGTAAACTTAGAGGTAAACTCAGAGGTAAACTCAGAGGTAAACTCACAGGTAAACTCAGAGGTAAACTCACAGGTAAACTTAGAGGTAAACTCAGAGGTAAACTCAGAGGTAAACTTAGAGGTAAACTTAGAGGTAAACTTAGAGGTAAACTTAGAGATAAACTCAGAGGTAAACTCAGAGGTAAACTCAGAGGTAAACTTAGAGGTAAACTCAGAGGTAAACTTAGAGGTAAACTAAGAGGTAAACTCAGAGGTAAACTTAGAGGTAAACTTAGAGGTAAACTCAGAGGTAAACTCAGAGGTAAACTTAGAGGTAAACTCAGAGGTAAACTCAGAGGTAAACTTAGATGTTAACTCAGGGGTAAATTTAGAGGTAAACTAAGAGGTAAACTCAGAGGTAAACTTAGAGGTAAACTTAGAGGTAAACTCAGAGGTAAACTTAGAGGTAAACTTAGAGGTAAACTCAGAGGTAAACTCAGAGGTAAACTTAGAGGTAAACTCAGGGGTAAACTTAGAGGTA
The DNA here is from genome assembly GCA_944989445.1 of Ampullaceana balthica. Classification (NCBI taxonomy): domain Eukaryota; kingdom Metazoa; phylum Mollusca; class Gastropoda; family Lymnaeidae; genus Ampullaceana; species Ampullaceana balthica. Next base: position 121,439 of record CALYLW010000230.1, on the reverse strand, counting down.
AAATTAGAGGTAAACTCAGAGGTAAACTCAGAGGTAAACTTAGAGGTAAACTCAGGGGTAAACTCAGAGGTAAACTCAGAGGTAAACTCAGAGGTAAACTCAGAGGTAAACTCAGAGGTAAACTCAGGGGTAAACTCAGAGGTAAACTCAGAGGTAAACTCAGAGGTAAACTCACAGGTAAACTCAGAGGTAAACTCAGAGGTAAACTCACAGGTAAACTCAGAGGTAAACTCTGCCTATACCTCGGCGAGAATTAGATTTAGCAATACGCCATAATAGTAAATTTATTTTATCTATGAGCAGTAATTGCCAATGCCAATATCAAGTTTGTTATAAGACCTGACACATGAAAGTAACTTCTTTTCTTTTTTAAATCCTTTATTTTTTAAATCCTTTATATTAACTCGTGGTGTCTGGTTGCTTGATTGTTTGTCGTTCGCCAAAACTTTGGATCGATTTTTAACCCACTTCTTCGTAAGCTAGCGAGCTGAAATTTAGCAGGCAGTTTGGTGGCGATGATAAAAACTATGTATCAAAATTTTAGATCGATCACATGTACCGTAATTGAATTATTGAATTTTTAGATTATTTTATTTATTCCTATGTATCATGTTATTTTTTGAGATAGAGTGTCGCGGTGCGTATTATATTGAACAACAATTATGTCGCGCAATAAGGTGCGTATTTTATTGACAACACATTTTATAAACATATTCCTGATCGGTGCACATTATATTAAACATGTTTTACGACACAACTACAATTTTGTATTTTTGGATGGTCTTGCGCTGCGTATTATAATGAACATTCTTTTAGTTACGTCTAGTACATAAAGGATTTATAGTCAAAAACTTGGTTTTTTACTGGGTTTTTTAAAAAATTTTACTCAGAGTGAAGTATTAATGTGTCAGTAGAGTTGTTCGCTTTGGGAATAGACATTAGTCGTGTCCATAGCGAGTAAAATTATTAGAGTTGGATTAACATGTGACTGACGTATGGACTTTGATTGGACAACAATGACACTTGTCCATACCTTCATATAACGGTAACAGAAATGGTGATGTAGTAGCAGATGTGACATTTAGCAATGGTGTGGATGAGGTATGTGCAAGCTGCATCGATTAAAAATGTCAAATATATTCATAATACTTACTGATATCTTAACTGTGTCTGCTGTCTGTGGCAGAATTTCAGAAGATAGCTGCAACCAGTTGTCTGATGTGGACCAAAACTGAGCTTAATAAAAACCGTGCCATTTTCTTGTCATCTTAAGTTGGTCACTTCTGGTCTGACATGAAATTACTGGACAGTGGAAACCAATTTGAATGACATCCTAGTGGTGCAGCATGATGTGTGGGCTGGCACAGGCTTATTTATGATGTGTGGGCTAGCACAGGCTAATTTATGATGTGTGGGCTTATTTATGATGTGTGGGCTTATTTATGATGTGTGGGCTTATTTATGATGTGTGGGCTTATTTATGATGTGTGGGCTTATTTATGATGTGTTGTCTTATTTATGATGTGTGGGCTTATTTATGATGTGAAGGCTTATTTATGATGTGTGGGCTTATTTATGATGTGTGGGCGTATTTATGATGTGTGGGCTTATGTATGATGTGTGGGCTGGCACAGGCTTATTTATGATGTGTGGGCTTATTTATGATGTGTGGCTTATTTATGATGTGTGGGCTTATTTATGATGTGTTGGCTTATTTATGGTGTGTGGGCTTATTTATGATGTGTGGGCTTATTTATGATATGTGGGCTTATTTATGATGTGTGGGCTTATTTATGATTTATGGGCTTATTTATGATGTGTGGGCTTATTTATGATGTGTGGGCTTATTTATGATGTGTGGGCTGGCACAGGCTTATTTATGATGTGTGGGCTTATTTATGATGTGTGGGCTTATTTATGATGTGTGGGCTTATTTATGATGTGTGGGCTGGCACCGGTTTATTTATGATGTGTGGGCTTATTTATGATGTGTGGGCTTATTTATGATGTGTGGGCTGGCACAGGCTTATTTATGATGTGTGGACTAGCACAGGCTTATTTATGATGTGTGGGCTGGCACAGGCTTATTTATGATGTGTGGGCTTATTTGTGATGTGTGGGCTTATTTATGATGTGTGGGCTTATTTATGATGTGTGGGCTGGCACAGGCTTATTTATGATACGTGGGCTTATTTGTGATGTGTGGGCTTATTTATGATGTGTGGGCTTATTTATGATGTGTGGGCTGGCACATGCTTATTTATGATGTGTGGGCTAGCACAGGCTTATTTATGATGTGTGGGCTGGCACCGGCTTATTTATGATGTGTGGGCTTATTTATGATGTGTGGGCTTATATATGATGTGTGGGCTTATTTATGATGTGTGGGCTTATTTATGATGTGTGGGCTGAAACAGGATTATTTAAGATGTTTGGGCTGGCTAAGGCTTATTTATGATGTGTGGGCTGGCACAGACTTATTTATGATGTGTGGGCTGGCACAGACTTATTCATGGTGTGTTTGCTGGCACAGGCTTATTTATGATGTGTGGGCTGGCACAGGCTTATTTATGATGTGTGGCTGACACAGGCTTATTTATGATGTATGGGCTGGCATAGGCTTATTTATGATGTATGGGCTGGCATAGGCTTATTTATGATGTGTGGGCTGGCACAGGCTTATTTGTGATGTATGGGCTGGCACAGGCTTATTTATGATGTGTGGGCTGACACAGGCTTATTTATGATGTGTGTGCTGGCACAGGCTTATTTTATTTAATACTTTGTAATAAAATACCTACAATGACGTCATGTTGCCTTCATCCATTATAACTACATGTCGACCTTTTGCAAAGATAAAATAGTTTAGAAAGTTATCACAATCAACAGAAGTTGAAATATCAACTCATTTAATCGCACGCCAGTATTCTGCATTACATTTTTTAAAACTGAATCCTCAACTAAATTTATTTTAAATGGTTATCCCTTTTAATGTGTGGCTACGATGTGATGTAAAATGGTTAAAAGTTTTCTAATCAATATGCAAGTTACTGTATTTCCTTTATATATTTTTTTTAATTTGCCGGATGTTATTGTCTAAATATAGAGTTATTGAGACAGATCGTGTTAAAAGGGGAAATACACTTTGAAGTAGTTTCAAATATTTCTAGACTCCTAACCTTTATGCGAATAAAATACAAACGTATGCGCCTTAGGGGCCGTTTATAAAGCACGTCACGCTCCAGAGGGGGGTGTAAGAAAGTGTGACAGTTTGTGACAGGGGGAGGGGGGTTTCCGGCCATGTGTGACGTCACGCTGTTTTATATTAAATTTTGATTATTTTGTTAATAAAAAACACAATTTTTGTTCGAAAGTGTGACGTACTTTAGGGGGGGGGGTCCGAGATGTGTGACAGTTTGTGACAGGGGGAGTGGGGAGTTTAAAATGGTCAAAAATAGCGTGACGTACTTAATGGACGACCCCTTAACTGTGATGAGTCCTCTTGTTATGACGGATTATTTCAGTAGCCTCGGAATATTCAAACACAGTTCTTTACAGGCCAGAGGGAGAATTTTGAGAAACCTTTATTTTAATTTTGCGAACACTAGATTTGAAACATTTTCCAAAAGTAAAGTTGTAATTCCATATGATAAAGACAGCGTTTGACATGTACATGTAAGTTACATGTTTTCTAAGAACTTCTATTAAGGCTAACTTCCAGCATTTTGTATGCCATTACCAACTTCTGTTCCACGTCATCTGATTCATAGTGTAATGTCCTAGACCTTTTACATTGAACTCTTGGGTATTTCACTTCACGTGTGTTCATTATTATTATAACTATTAAATAAATATATCAAGTATTTCATCAGACTTTTGGATCTCTATTTTACTGTTAATAAGTGTTATTGATTTTGATTATATTTACGTTGATATCATATAAATTAATTGTCACATTTTCCAGTGAAATTGACTTTGTAGGAACTTGTAACATAGGAGGCTAGCATTTGTTTCAATGGTCTGTTCATCTGCTGTCTGGGATTCAGAAATGTAGACAGTAGTATTCGGGAAAAGTGGGCTTCTGTGGTCTGGGCATCAGTGGTCTGGACATCAATGGTCTGGGCATCAGTGGTTTGGGCATCAGTGGTTTGGGCATCAGTGGTTTGGACATCAATGGTCTGGGCATCAGTGGTTTGGGCATCAGTGGTTTGGACATCAATGGTCTGGGCATCAGTGGTTTGGGCATCAGTGGTTTGGACATCAGTGGTCTGGACATCAGTGGTCTGGGCATCAGTGGTCTGGGCATCAGGGGTTTGGGCATCAGTGGTCTGGGCATCAGTGGTCTGGACATCAGTGATTTGGACATCAGTAGTTTGGACATCAGTAGTTTGGACATCAGCGGTCTGGACAACTGTTGTTTGGGCAGCAAGGTGAAGGTAGCAGTGGCACGGACTTTATTCGCTTGATTATAGCTGTGGGCATCAGTGGTTTGGGCATCAGTGGTCTGGGCATCAGTGGTCTGGACATCAGTGATTTGGACATCAGTTGTCTGGATATCAGTGGTTTTGGGCATCAGTGGTCTGGACATTAGTGATTTGGACATCAGTAGTTTGGACATCAGTAGTTTGGACATCAGCGGTCTGGACAACTGTTGTTTGGGCAGCAAGGTGAAGGTAGCAGTGGCACGGACTTTATTCGCTTGATTATAGCTGTGGGCATCAGTGGTTTGGGCATCAGTGGTCTGGGCATCAGTGGTCTGGACATCAGTGATTTGGACATCAGTTGTCTGGATATCAGTGGTTTTGGGCATCAGTGGTCTGGACATTAGTGATTTGGACATCAGTAGTTTGGACATCAGTAGTTTGGACATCAGCGGTCTGGACAACTGTTGTTTGGGCAGCAAGGTGAAGGTAGCAGTGGCACGGACTTTATTCGCTTGATTATAGCTGTGGGCATCAGTGGTTTGGGCATCAGTGGTCTGGGCATCAGTGGTCTGGACATCAGTGATTTGGACATCAGTTGTCTGGATATCAGTGGTTTTGGGCATCAGTGGTCTGGACATTAGTGATTTGGACATCAGTAGTTTGGACATCAGTAGTTTGGACATCAGCGGTCTGGACAACTGTTGTTTGGGCAGCAAGGTGAAGGTAGCAGTGCCACGGACTTTATTCGCTTGATTATAGCTGTGGGCATCAGTAGTTTGGGCATCAGTGGTCTGGGCATCAGTGGTCTGGACATCAGTGATTTGGACATCAGTTGTCTGGATATCAGTGGTTTTGGGCATCAGTGGTCTGGACATTAGTGATTTGGACATCAGTAGTTTGGACATCAGTAGTTTGGACATCAGCGGTCTGGACAACTGTTGTTTGGGCAGCAAGGTGAAGGTAGCAGTGGCACGGACTTTATTCGCTTGATTATAGCTGTGGGCATCAGTGGTGTGTCCAAGAATGTCTAGTTACGTCTTCTCTCTTGGAGGCAGGGAAGCGACGACAATAAATTGAGTAAGAATTAGCTGCACGAAGACAGAAAGAAAAGAATCACGTGACAGCGAAGCAAGACTGTGGGGGCCAGACGGTAGGGTGGGGTCAAGTAAGGTCAACCCGGAGCTATTTCAGACGTGTCAAGTGATCAAGCAGTCCGGTGTTTGGGTGAGATGTGGAGAGACTGTCTGTTTAACAAGATAGAAGAATACGGACCAGAGAGGGGGATGGAAGATAACAACTATAAGGAGTGGGAAAGTAATAACTAGTCAAGGTTGGGTGTGGCGATGACCTTATGTGTGGTAAAAATATTTAGGAAGTGAATTCATAACACATTATTTTGTCTTTAAAGATTCGATCCACACTCAGATAAAGTCACAATATTAGGATATAACAAATGGCACATTTTAAAGTACAGTTGACGTCAAAGCAATTTTTAAATTCTTTAATTGATGCTACTGTACTACATATCAATCATGTGTTTGTATTGTTTAAAATTATAAACTCCCTTGCCATAGTTATGTGGGCTTCATAATGTCTAGTATTGACCCACTAAAAACATTAACCTTTTGTTTGACCAAAACATTCAGCCATTCTAATAATACCAGAGACACTATAAGATCGAAGCTTGGCCTTCTGAGACCAATACAAAGACACATACAAATCCTAGAATTCTAAGACAATACCCAGACACATAAAGCCCTGGCATTCTGTGACCAATACTAAGATACAAATAGGCCCTAGCATTCTGAGACCAATTCCAAGACACATAAAGACCCTAGCATTCTGAGACCAATTCCAAGACACATAAAGACCCTAGCATTCTGAGACCAATTCCAAGACACATAAAGACCCTAGCATTCTGAGACCAATTCCAAGACACATAAAGACCCTAGCATTCTGAGACCAATTCCAAGACACATAAAGACCCTAGCGTTCTGAGACCAATTCCAAGACACATCGTTACCATTAAAAAGATTCCAAAGAAAGCAGTGATTCTGTGAAGCTAAGTCCGGAAGCCAACAACCTCTGTGACAAGTACTAGGGATAACTTCGTGTGACTCGTTTTGTTTTATGCACACAGGTTCTGGCAATTTTGACGGTAATACCCAGAATATATATAAACTTAAACATAATAAACACAACTCAAATATGTTTAATGGAAAAAATAATAATCATATGGGACAAAGATACTTTTTAAATTTTATTTTGCATGAGCATTAAAAATAGATAAATATTTTTCCAAATGGTTCCTACGAACAGCCTATTTGAGGATCATTGGACCCTATAAATGAAGACAGATCTAAGTTAAGACCTTGGCGTCACGTATTTCCGATGGTTTCCTTGGCATCGTGGCCACTCAGAAGTTATCACAGAGCACTTCGACTGATCTCAACTCTTGTTGGACTGACCCCACAACTTGGTATTTCTTTGATTCCATTTTGTTCTCTAGTCATTTCTTGTCAAGTGTGGAACAGTCAACAAGATGAGTATTGTCTCACAGAGACTACGAGCCTCTTAAAACATTTGTTCATTATTTAACTATTTTTAGTCGGCTGGTGTGTGGCTACTATGATTGTGAGTAAAATATAAATATGAATAAAATTAGTATGTTAACACTGTCATTACACACTGATGTACAGTATGAAACAATATGTGAAAGTGAATATATTATTATAAAAACTGGTTGATACACTGTATCGCTCAGCACACCATTAAAATATAATTACAGTACGACATAACATAATGTACAACATAAGAACTAATTTACAACATGACATCAAATTTACAACATAATACACTAAATATACAACATCTCACTAAATTTTCAACATGAATCTAATTATTCAATAAACACTAAATATGCAACATAATAATAAATATACAACAAAAAAATAAATGTACAACATAACACTAAATATACAAATAACAATATGTATATACCTTAAAACAAATTTACATAATGAAAGTTTCCATGCTGAGAACAAGCTAAAAGATTTAAAAAGTAATTTTACCCACCATTCAATGATTTAATAAATTCAGGTAGATTTTTAGCTGCATTGTTTTCTGTCAAATGTTTTAATTCTGTTTTATTGGAAACATGGGTTGTAACAGAAATAACCACTTCAATCACTTTAGCCACTTGTTTTCACAATTGACTACCTGCTGGTTCATCTCTATACTTCAATATTTGTAACATTAAAAGTTTTAAATCAATAATTGCACTGTTACAATTTTCATTGCCTCCAATAATTGCACTGTTACAATTTTCATGGCCTCCTATAATTGCACTGTAACAATTTTCATTGCCTCCAATAATTGCACTGTCACAGTTTTCATGGCATCCAATAAATGCACTGTGAACGTTTTTTCTTTGGCATTTCATTAACCGAAATAAAAATATTTTTAACATATATTTCCATCAATTTTTAAAAAGTGTATATTTTACTCTGTTGAATTGTGTTTATGGATTAGATGAAGTTTTCATGTATTCTTGTGGTTTTCTTTCCTACATTAAAGTGGTCAGGGGTTGTTTGTTGTTGTGGACTCAGAGGGGGGTGTAATGCACTTGTCGCCATGTTCACAACAAATACAAGCTCACAATTCTTATGGTTACTGTTAGCCTCAATTTCCCACGCCACAAGACACGCAGAAAGTTCAACTGCCTTCAACTCGTTAAAATAATGAGTCTTTTTAAATCCTTTATTTTAACTCGTGTCGTCTGGTTGCTTGATTGCTTGACGAAAAAACTTTGGATCGATTCTTAACCCACTTTATCGTATGCTAGCGAGCTGAAATTTTGTAGGCAGACTCGCGAGGACGACCAAAATGATCTATCACAATTTCAGATCAAATCGAGCTGAAATTTAGCAAGCAGACTGTAGTAGTTTGGTTTTTTTATACTATAAATCATTTATATATTTGAGACATAACTAAAATTTTGGATTTTTGGAATGTCGTGCGATGCGTATTATAATGAACACTAGGGGGTTGTAGGGCTCCTACGGTGACCACTTTTTTTCAAAAGAAAAAGTAACTTATCCTTATTTGATAAATACGAAATATTAAATTTCCTGAAATGTACACAACTATTTTATAACTAGGTTGTGCTGCAGCGCTGTGGCGCCGACAGCGCCCACGTTTATTTTGAAAACTTCCGTCATTTTTGACGGGTGATACACTAGTATATTATAAATGCTCAAATCCTCTTTTTACATCGTTCCGTTTTCCAAAATTAAAATATAAGCTCAAACAATGACGTCATTAAATATTTTACGGCGAAAAACATCACACGCATTTTAACTGCTATGGACTGTTGTACTATGTCCCTCAGCGTTACGGAGACAGACAGTGAGTGAGTGACTTGGGCTTTTATATTGTAATATAAAAATAACGTAATACAGAATTTTCTTTTATTTTATTTATTTTTGTTTGATTCATGTATTATCATATTGAACAATTTTATGCGGAACGTTCGAAAAGTGTTATTTTTGTGCAGCACTATAAAACAAAATCGATCGCAGCGCCACCTAACAGCATTACGAATTTCGCAGCGTCACATAACAGCATTATAATTACATCCATACATACAGACAGCGGGAATTATGGATATTGATTCTTTTAGTAATGTCTCTTATAAAAAGGATTTATGGTACTTTGTTTTTACGGGGTGTTTTTTATTTTCACTTAGAAGGTTATGAAATTATATGCGGCTTTACTTATTTTTCACGTACTAAAATTGTCCAATCTTATAAAGTAATGGGGGTGAGACTGCAATCAGGCTTTTATTACCCTGTTTTTTATATTATAAATTTATCTCCAATCTTATACAAGCAAATATTACGCCGCATGATCAGACACTATGACTTTGTGGACGCGTGTGAGAATCACCGAATAAATAATAGATTCTTTATAAGCGTTTTGGTTTTCCTTGTACCAGCAAGTAAACCCCTGTTGTGATTGAACCATTACTTGGAGGATGTCTCCTAATTTTGTCGTTCAGCTGTTGCTTCTCCCAATCCGGAAGAAGATTTATCCAGCAACACCGCTCTGAAACCCGAGAAGAAATGGGGCGAGGCACTTGTACAGTTAAAGCTCTCACCACTCTTGGGATGTTAGGGGTTAATGTCCCCACCAGTGAGACCAATCAGAACACAAGGCACTAAGATACAAACCTTGTTTATGGGTAGAAATGACTTTGCCATCCCCGCTTAATAGTAAGTCAGGATGCACTTCAGCACGTCTGGTGCTCTGCTTAAAGGGCATTGAAATAACTGCTAGCTGTATAAATCTGAAACTGGTGCCAGCAAGGCTTTCCACTATGGTCGTCTAGATCTGAGAAAATGTTTACTTTCAATGTTCAAAGAGGTCCAGTTTATATTTTCAGTGTTGCAAGAAAATGTCAACACACTAAGAGTTAACGTCTGGTTTTCGTAAGAATTAAAACATACATCTTCTAAAGGAGGACAGTCTTACAAAAAAATCGATTGTCCAGAATAGCTGACAATTACCTGATTAACATGACTACTTCTAACATAATACCGAGATTTACAAGACTAATCTATTCAGATAGGAAGCTATTTATCTAAATATGTAAAAAATAAAAGTATGTGTGTGTGTGCGCGCGCGTGCGTGCGTAAGTACGTGTCCTTTATAGCTGACTAATCCATTCATCCGATCGTCATGAAATTTTCGGAGACTGTTGAGTACCCACCTGGGATGGTAACTGGCAACTTTTTTTTCTAAATTTAACACTCATGGGGCGCCGGGGGCCCATAATGTCATTTGTTGCTTATATTAGCTATATTAAAATTAGCTTAAGGGCTAGCTACTGTGTAAATAGTTGGATCTTAACCAAACTTTGTATATAACAACTTGATAGCCAAACATTAAAATAATATAAGGCACTGAACTCCTAATAGTCATTCCTTTGGGGCTGGGGGCCCAAAAAGTCCCTTTTCTTAAACGTTTAAGATTGTATTCACCGTTCAGTTATTAACAATCTTGACAAATAATGACACAGGTATCCATTATTATACAAATTGAAATGAACAGGTGTTTTGAACTTTATATCTTGCACTGAATGGGCCCTGGGGCCCTTAATGTCTTTCTTTTTTTTCTTTTTTTTTGTTGCTTATATGAGCTATATAAAAATTAGTTTATGCGTTAGCTACTGAGAAAATGAATGGATCTTAACCAAAAATTGTATACAAAAACTTGGTAGCCCATATTAAAATGCTTAAGGGCACTGAACTTCAAATGTCCATTCCTTCGGGGCCGGGGGCCCCAAATGTCTTTTCTTCGTATATGTTTAAGATATTTTTCCCCATTAAATTGTTCACGATCTTGAGGGTAATATTTTTAAGGAAACTAAATTATATGAACAGGTTTTGGAAATTGACATCTTTCAACAAATGGGCTCAGGGTCCCTAAATGTCATTTTTTCCTTATATTAGCTGTATAAATTTATTCAAATGAATTTGTGTTTCGCACTTTATTTCATGCAATATTTGGGCCCTGGAGCCATGAATGTCATTTTTTTGCTTATGCCAGCTTTATAAAAATTAGTTTATGCGTTAGCTACTGAGTAAATGCTTGGATCTTAACCAAACTTTGTATACAAAAACTTGGTATCCCACATTGAAATACTTAAGGTTTCTGAACTTCTAATGTCAATTTTTTCGGGCGGGGGCCCCACGTGTCTTTTTTCATATATCTTTAAGATATTTTTGCCATTCAATTTTTAAAGATCTTGATAAATATATCCCTGATGAAACTGAATTAAAATGAAAAGGTTTTTGAAATTGACATCTCGCAACGAATAGGCCCGGGTCCCCTTTATATCGTTTTGTTCCCCACTATATTAGCTATATTAAAATTAGTTTAAGCGTTAAATAATGAGGAAATAAATGGATTTTGACTAAACTTAGAATATAAAACTTAAGAACCTATATTATTATACTATAGATCACTGAACTCCTAATGTCCGTTCCAACGGGTGTGTATATGTGACATTTGAGAAGGCGTCAAAAGGCCCTGGGTCACTAAGACTCTTATACAACCCCTCGGAGAATTCCCTGGCAACTTTCTCCCCTCCCCCGAGGGGAGCTAGCCGACCTGGACACCCCCGAGACGATCCCCTAAAAGAGGGGGTCGTCTGGGCAGATGGCAGCCGCACAAAGTCGACCTAGTCTGCCTCTCAATGGGAGTTTCCACCAAAAGGGTGCATGAGGAATTTCTTCCTACTTCGACCCGCCATAGCTGCAGCGCCACCACAGCACAGAATATGGGCCTAATTTACCGGAGACTGTCACAAGGGTGTGTATATGTAGGTTTTAATTTTCTACATTTCTTTATTTTGCGTTTTTGAGAAGTAGAACAATGAAGCCTAGGGGAAACTTTGATTTATTGTACATGTGTCACATGGGGTTTAGAAACGAAGTAGCTCAGCAAGGCGGGACGGGGGAGAGTAAGAACGTGGATGGACTGAGATAGAGAGGTTGAGGTGAAGGGACTGAGATGGAGGGGTTGATAATCTGAAGGCTGGAGAAAATGTTGGGGTGCATTTTACCCGATTACTGAAGAATACGCATATGGAAAATGAGTCATAAAACAACTTTGAATAAATACTGGAGGAAAAAAATGGAGGGGGGGTCAAATCAATGGTCAGTCTGAAATATGACTGCTGAAGAAAATCTATAACTGGTTTTTATGAAAATATTTCTGACTGAATGTATTTAACTTTTTATTTTTAACTAGCAGACCCGTCGTGGGTTGCAACGATCTCAATAAAAATGTTTAAATTTAAAGAAACCAATGAGTGGTATGTATTAAAAACAATTATGCCAGAAATCTTCGCAAAAGTTTGCCAATAAACAAAATCCAAGTTTCATAGCAAACGGATAAATAAATTAATAATTAAAAAGCTTGCAAAAGAAAAAACGATATTAAGGGGCCCGGCCAAAAAACAAAAATTTGACATCACGTGCACATATTCACTAGCATACACATTGTGAATCAGATGGAAAGACCATGTCTATCGTGACAGATACAAATCACAATCAAATTGTCCATCACTTACACATTGATCATCAGACAGAAACACTGTCTATTGCGACGCATACAAATCACATACAAATTGTCCATCACATACAAATTGTCCATAACGTACATTTCGTCCATCACATAAACCTTGCCCAATTACATTATAAATGTTCGTCACGTGGACAATGGTTATTCTAGTGATTAAGTTTTTAAAGAACACAAACTGAAGATTTCTAAAAATCGCTTTCCTGCAGTTGCTTAAATTGCTTTGATATCATTCATTCATTCATTCCTCCCCGCCAATGCTGCACCAATCAGGGCGACAGATTGACGAATAGGAAATACATAGGGATCAAAGTGCCCGCGGTTCTAACAACAATAAGGCGTGGATTAAACAACGCAATCAACGCTTACTTTGTTTGGTTTAATCAGTTGCTTTGCCTAGTAGATTGATGCATACAAGAAGAAAAATAAGGTTGCTGCATAATTCAGAACATTCCGTATTATATGCCTGACAAAAATGATAACTAAGCTGTTTATTTGGATGGGACACATCAATTAAAATTTGTACTTTGGTAAATTTGTTTTATTGTAATGATCATTTATTTATTTATTCAGTTTCTTCACTGTTGTTATTGTTGGTTTCTCTTTTCTCGAGGTTTTCCCTTCTGCAGGAACCTCATAATAACAAGTTTTGCAATCTTTATTATGCACTTCCTGTATACTCTACCGTATCACTAATTAATTACAAGGTAACATTTGCTCTGCTTGCAACAAAAAATTGTTGTTTTCGGGAATTAAAATATGTTTAAAGTTTTAACGCATGTTTCTCCATCAATATGTCACGTGTGATTATTATAATTTACAAAGTTATAAAAAAGCACTGAGTAACATAAAGCAATTTGATATTGGGGCAATGTTGGGATAATCAAGTTACCTTAATAAAATAGAGTTAAAATAAACTAAGATGGCTGAACGTATAGACTATAGACCGAGACAATGACGTAACGAGTGTTTCAAAAAGATGATTTAACTGATGTATTTCAAGTTCACCCCTACAATGTAAATCACATCAAACACGGCATCTAATTACAATCTAGCGGGGGAAATTACTTTACGATATATATCAAATTTATCATCTAATCACATTCTGCAGGGAAAAGTAAGTTTATTATATACGTCACTTTATTACATTATAGTGGGAAGAGAAATGTTATTGTATACGTAACCAAATTACATTTTTCTGGAAAACTTGTTTGTTTTTTGTTTTTCCTTTCATTTTATTTTACATAAATATTTTAAATTATTTTATGCTTAAATTGTTTTAAGAATTTAAATATGTGTAAGTACCTATTTTATGTTATTGTACTGATGAAGGCATTAGCCGAAACGTCTATTGTCGTGTTAGTTTAAAATAAGCTCAAATTTATTGTTTTCATTGCACAATTTGTTTGTGTATTTTTTTTCTGGAAAAATTATGTTTATTATCACTTTTCGTTTCAGTTATTTATATTTTTCTTTTGTTTTCTAATAAACTGTAAATTACTGGGCCCCGATTTTAAAAGAGGTATTGGCCTAAAAATGTTCTAGAACCTGTGTACTTTAGCTACCACAAATAAATTCAGTAAAGATAACAGGATTTAGCAGGTATTGGCTTATTTCTGACAATCTTTCAATGTACTTTCTTCAAGTTAAATCATGAAAGAAAAGTGTTTTTTTGTACCCGTGTTATTCCGGAATGAGAAATTAAATGGATCTACTGTTTTGTGTTTACTGTCGTCTATTCACTTTTTAGATAATTATTTAATAAGTACATTTTAATGAGACTTTCACATTGAAATTGAAGAATAATAATTATTTACTGCTTTAAAAGAAATTTAGATTTTAATTAATTTTTTTTTAATATATTTTTCAAAACTTTTTTTTTGTTGTTGTTTTTGTGGATAACTTTATGTTTAACAGGTGAGTATTTTAAGTACAGGTAAAACTATTAAATATTTAAACATCATTCAATTCAAGTCGTATTTAATTAATTGACAAGCTACACACTAAGGAAGGTAGAAGTTATCATTTCATTTCCTTAAAGTTATGAATTTTGGGTTGTTATTTTTATTGTCTAGTTAAACAACAGCAAAAAGTTTTAAAAAATATTTTGGAAAAGTAAAAACTAACGAGACAAAATGAAAATACAGGAATCACGATACCAATTTAATTAAAATTAAAAGCAATAACTGTTTAAGATAGTTTAGAGAATTAATTTAAAGCCATAAACTTATTTTACAATAACAAAAGGAGAGACGTCCGCTTACAAACATCCAAAAACAAAACCGTCCCAAATAAACTAATATTAACACCCACTGATAAAATCGTCAAGAATGAGAGAGTGAGAGAGTGAGAGAGTCAGAGAGTCGGAGACTGGGAGACTGCGAGAGTCAGAGAATGAGAGAGTCAGAGAATGAGAGAGTGAGAGAGTCAGAGAGTGAAAGACTGAGAGTGAGAGACTGAGAGAGTGAGAGACTGAGAGAGTGAGTGAGTATGAGGATTCATTCTGCCACTCTCAAACACTGAGATGCTAGCAATAAGATGAATTTATTGACCTACTTGGTCGAAAGTTTTACGCTGGTCCAGAATTAAATCGCGATTTTTATAACAAATCTGAAGAAAGTTCGAGAGATTCCAGAACTTCCGTGATTAAAATATTTTATTTATCACTAGCATACTCGTCGCGGGTCGCAACGATCTCAGAAGAAAATAAATTCTAAGAAACAAATGAGCGGTAATTGAAAAAAAAACATTTATGCCAGAAAGCTTCGCGAGAGTGTGCTCAACAACTTCGCAAATTTTCATGGCTCTCGGATGAATAAAAAAAATTATATCACTTAATTCTGAAAAAAATGACATTAAGGGTCCCGGGGCTAAACCGTGCAAATGTTGAGTTCAAAACCACTATAGAGTTCTATCTGTAGCATGTCAATATTTGTCAAGATCTTGTTAAATCGAATGAGCAATAAAGTCTTTAAAGTTTACGAAAAATATGGCTCTTTGCCCCTAAATGAACATTAGGAGTTTAATGCCCTAAATTATTTTAATATAGGCAGACAGGTTCTTATGCAATAAGTTTGGTCAAGAACCATCCATTTACACAGTAGCCAATGATTAAAATAATTTTTATTTATCTCATATAAGGGTAAAAAACTACATTTTGGGCCCCCTTACCCCTACGAGTGACAATCATCAACATACATAATCTGCAATGTATGTCACGTCTGTCTGTCCGTGATGATACTAATTTTAGAAAGCAGCGCACCAAATTACTGCACAAAAATAACTCTTTTCGAACGTTCCACCATAAAATTGTGTAATATGAAAATATGTGAATAAAATAAAAAATAAATAAAAGTTCTGTATTACATTACTTTTTATTCTGATGTGTATTTTTTCAAAATAAATTAGATTTCAGCTGAAATGTATTTATTTTGAAAACTTCCGTCATTTTTGACGGGTAATACACTAGTTTAGGCTCTTTTAGCCTATAAAGACAGGCCTTGCCCAGAAACTCTACATTCCCTTAAGAGCGCCAAGAAAAATGCCCAGCAGGCAGCTCGCCACTACGCTAACACGTACTGGCTCAATCTAAGTTCCAGCATACAGTCAGCTGCTGATAGAGGCGATACAAAGGCTATGTACGAGAATATAAAACAAGCAACAGGCCCTCTGACCTCCAAGACAGCACCCTTAATGTCAAAAGCAGGGGAAATTATCACTGATCGGGACAAGCAACTCAAACGGTGGATCGAGCACTACCTGGAATTGTACGCAACTATAAACCATGTCTCAACTGCTGCCCTGGACGATATCCCAGACCTGCCGGTCATGGAAGAGCTCGGTAGCCTACCCACAATGGTCGAGCTAAGTAGAGCCATAGATTGCCTAGCCTGCGGGAAAGCTCCTGGTAATGATGGAATTCCACCAGAAGTTCTCAAATGTGGAAAAGAAATACTTTTACAGCCTTTGCATGACCTCCTCACTCTGTGCTGGGAACAGGGGCAGATACCACAGGAGTTGAAAGATGCCAACATCGTTACACTGTATAAAAATAAAGGAGACAAGAGTGACTGCAACAACTATCGTGGAATCTCTCTCCTCAGTATAGTTGGAGAGGCCTTCGCCCGAGTTGCATTGACACGCCTACAGACCCTAGCATCGCGTGTACTCCCAGAATCGCAGTGCGGCTTTCGAGCTGGAAGATCAACCATAGACATGATCTTCTCTCTGCGCCAGCTGCAGGAGAAATGCAGGGAGCAACATATGCCTCTATACATCGCGTTCGTCGACCTAACTAAAGCTTTTGATCTTGTCAGCAGAAGCGGCCTTTTTCAGATCTTAGTAAAAAAATAGGCTGCCCTTCACATCTGCTTAACATCATCAAGCAATTCCACGAAAACATGCAGGGCACAGTGTGATATAACGGTGCCACCTCCGAGGCTTTCCCAGTAAGTAGTGGAGTAAAGCAAGGCTGCGTGTTGGCTTCTACTCTATTCGCAATATTCTTTTCCATCTTACTCCAGTATGCCTTCAAGAACAACAGCGAGGGGATATACATACACACCAGAGCTGACGGGAGATTATTCAATATTGCCCGACTTAAAGCCAAGACCAAAATAAGGAAGATTTTGCTGCGCGAGCTCTTATTTGCAGACGATGCCGCCTTAATATCCCACACAGCAGACGGCCTGCAGAACCTTGTATCCAGCTTCTCCGCTGCCTGCAAAGAGTTTGGCCTGGCCATAAGTATAAAGAAAACCAACATTATGGCACAGGATGCTGCCTCTCTCCCGACTATCACCATTGATGACTCCAACCTGGATGCTGTTGACAGTTTTACTTATCTGGGATCGAACATCTCGAGCACCCTTCTCACTGGAAGATGAGATAAGTAGCAGGATAGGGAAGGCAGCAACTGTTATGGCTAGACTGTACAAAAGAGTCTGGTCCAATGCCAAACTCACAGCAAGGACTAAGCTGCAGGTATACCAGGCCTGCGTACTGAGCACACTCCTCTATGGATGCGAGTCTTGGACCACCTATACCAGGCATGAAAGAAGGCTCAATAGCTTCCACCTCAGATGCCTGCGCCGCATCCTAGACATCAAATGGCAAGAGAAAGTCCCCAACACAGAGGTCCTGGCTCAAGCAAGCATGAGTAGTATTGCAGCAATATTAAGCCAAAGACGCCTCCGTTGGCTTGGACACGTCAAGAGGATGCAAAGTGGTCGCATACCCAAGGATGTGCTCTACAGCGAGCTGGCGACAGGGAAAAGGTCGGTTGGTCGGCCATGTCTCAGATACGCGGACATATGCAAGAGAGACATGAAAGTAGCCAACATTGATATACAAAACTGGGAAAACCTGGCAGAGGATAGGTCCATGTGGCGGGCTATAGTGAAAGAAGGATCACTAAGAGCAGAGGAGCAAACTAGGGCAGAAGCAGTCGGGAAAAGAGCGAGGAGAAAGGCCAGGAAACACTGTGTGTGTGTCATGCAGAAGAGACTGCCACTCAAGGATTGGTCTCATCAGCCACACCAAGAGCTGCAGATAATAAAGATAAATCTATCGTCTTTCGTAGACGGACAGATGCCATACACTAGTTTTACAAAATATTTTACCATCGTCCTTTGCGAGAGTGTACAGAACTTTCCAAAGTTTCATGGCGATCCGATAAATGGTTTAGTAAGTCATAAAGGACAGACATACATTAATTTCTATATACTAGCGTTTCAACCGTCAATTATGAGGGGAGTTTTCAAAATAAATACACATCAGATTAAAAAATAACGTAATACAGAACTTTCATTTATTTTATTTATTTTCATTTGATTCATTATTATCATATTGAACAATTTTATGCGGAACGTTCGAAAAGAGTTATATTTGATGCAGTAATTTTTGGTGCGCACTATTGAACAAATCAGCATTACAATCAAGAAGCATTTCATCCATTACGGGAATTATGTATGTTGATATCTAGATCATCGAGATTGAGGTTAAAGGTCAACTAGTGACGACCAATGTAAACAAAACTACTCCGGCGATAACGAGACAAATAGCTATTATTTTGGTCATTGACCTATATTAGATGTATGTACATAACGAGACAAGTAGTTATTATTTTGGTCATTGATCTATATTAGATGTATGTACATAACGAGACAAGTAGTTATTATTTTGGTCATTGACCTATATTAGATGTATGTACATAACGAGACAAGTAGTTATTATTTTGATCGTTGATCTATATTAGATGTATGTACATAACGAGACAAGTAGTTATTATTTTGGTCATTGATCTATATTAGATGTATGTACATAACGAGACAAGTAGTTATTATTTTGATCGTTGATCTATATTAGATGTATGTACATAACGAGACAAGTAGTTATTATTTTGGTCATTGATCTATATTAGATGTATGTACATAACGAGACAAGTAGTTATTATTTTGGTCATTGATCTATATTAGATGTATGTACATAACGAGACAAGTAGCTATTATTTTGGTCATTGACCTATATTAGATGTATGTACATAACGAGACAAGTAGTTATTATTTTGGTCGTTGATCTATATTAGATGTATGTACATAACGAGACAAGTAGCTATTATTTTGGTCGTTGATCTATATTATATGTATGTACATAACGCTTACTTCTTCACTTAACGAGGATTATTTTAGCGGGGCGAATTATAAATGGACCAAACGAATAGTATGAGATAACATCCCACAAGATGGAAAGGCGAGTATATATTGCGTCATTATCACAAAGAGAAGTGTGTGACTTGCCTGACATAAGATGGCCTTGGCATTGCCATGCAGCAATTGTCGTGCATCTATTGATTAGTTCAAAACACCAGGTCTGGACTTTGTGAGGAAGGGCAAAGGGGGGGGGGTGGGATATTGTTTTATGGACCAGTCAGTCAATAAGTCAAACACTAAGCAAACACCTCACTATGTCCTAACTGATGGTGATAGGTGAGTGACAGTATGTACCTAACTGTGTCCTAACTGATGGGAATAGGTGTGTGACTAAGTTCATGCTGGCTGTGTGCAATATTTGCAAAATGCCCGATGTGTCTTTAGGGATCTGAACTAGTTGAATGGGACAATTAGTTTCATTAAGATTTCATGTGACTGTGTAGCGTTAAAGCATTTCACAAGGTGTTGCGAAAATCTGGCTTTTTTTTAAATTAGGGGACTTATATGACTTGCTGGAGTCCATAAATCCGCTTGGTGGACAAATGTTGATTTAGTTTTTAGTCTAGGTCACCCCCATTCAACCTAAGCTTACCAAGAAATAACTAAAAATTATTAACTTACTATATTGCAAGACGAATGTTTATTTATACGTTTTAAATAAATAAATAAATAACATGAGTTGCAATTACTTTGACAGCTAGGTTGAATGGTAAATAAGACAGTGACACAGACCAAGTACATTGTTACTGACAGAGAGACATTGATAAGGTGTAAGTAAAGATCATATGAAACAGACTAGGTACAGAGAGACATTGATAAGTTATAATGACAGAGTGACAGAGTGACAGTGACATGGTACATTGTTACTGACAGAGAGACACTGACAAGATATAAAGAGTGGTGCCATCAGGGAAAGCAGTTTGGTTTAAAGACACTGAAAGTTTCCACTGAGTCATTAAACTCCACAAGACGCTCGCCGTCCCAACTTGGTGCACCGAGCTGTGGTGGCCGTGTGTCCTCAGAGACGGAGGAGTGGGGGGCGCTTGCTTTATGTGGTGGGGCTAGGGAGGTGTTCTCCTGGAGCTGTCAGCACCTAGTCCAGAGGGACCAGGGAGAGTAAATGCGACATGAGTTTGCATTAAAATTTTACAAGCTACACACACACACACACACACACACAACCCTTCTAAAGAGCTCGTCCTTAAAATTTCTGCTCGTAAACATCTCTCCATTCTACCAGTTGTGTGTGCATCCCTGAACGGGGCGGGGGGCGTTCATGCACTGGTTGGAGTAGCCACTCTTTGCATGAATATGAAGCATGAATAATTGAGTGTCCATAAGATGTTGTGATCTATACAAGCCTTAGCGTGGCTCCAAGAGAGTTTTATTTTTTTATTGGTAAAAATATGTCTTGCTCACTTAGTATTGAAAAGTGATTCGATTATAATAATTTTGTCTGTATTACATTAACCATGGAACAGAGCATATGCAATAGATAAGAGTTTGGGCTATAGGACTAATCGTAGCCTTAGGGCATTTCATGGCAAAAGGACAGACCTTGACCAACAGGTCAGAACCAATGTTCCCTCTGATGTTCGATGGCCCGCGTGCAAAGTAAAAAATAAACCTCTTGTGCAAAGTTGCCCAGCAACCATTTGTTGTGCAATGTTTTATAAAATTTGCTGCGCGGTAATTTTAAACTTCTTCGCGGCATCGGTCAGATATCTGCGCGCCCGCGCAGCTTAATGGGAACATTGGTCAGAACTTAGGCAATAGGTCAGAACTTGGGTAATAGGTCAGAGCTTGTGGAAATAGGTCAGAGCTCGGAAAAAATAGGTCCGACCTTTATAAAAAATAAGAGATCTCAGGTAATAGGACAGAGTATTACAATAGGACAGAGTATTACAATAGGACAGAGTATTACAATAGGACAGAGTATTACAATAGTACAGAGTATTACAATAGGACAGAGTATTACAATGGGACAGAGTATTACAATGGGACAGAGAATACATAAGTGTCAGTGTGACAGAATGTGGCTGTAGGGCATAGTATGGGCAAATGGTCAGAGCTTGGGCAAATGGTGAAAGTATGGCAATGGGACTAAGTAAATTCAATAGCTCAGAGCTTGGGCAACGGGACAAATGGTCAAAGTATGGCAATGGGACTAAGAAAATGCAATAGCTCAGAGCTTGGGCAACGGGACAGAGCATGGTGAATATGACAAAACGTGGGGCAGATGAAAATATCATGGCGAAATGGAGAGTATATACAATAGGTCAGCGCTTGAGCAATCGGACAGATCTTGGCAAGGGGACATAGCTTGGGCTAATCTCGAATGTTCTTGCCTGCTTAGGTCACTATGGTTTAAGAAGTTGGTTGCTGGCGACACACGTTGCGCCACATTTTCTGGGTGCAATAATTTATTTGTTTTTAGTAAGCGTATGTTACACTGAAAATGTATATTTATCTTTTAAAATAATAAAATAACAGATGTGTAACCTGCCTTGATAATAAATCTCACATTTATGAAAAGTTTTGAATGCGTTTTTGTCGTTGAATTTTATTGTGTCCTTTTTAGTTCAGTGGCATGAAAAGCTAAGGTGGACTTAACTTGTATACCTGAAATAATTTCTGAAACCTCAGTAACGAATAAATACAAAAATTATATCATCTCTTTATAGATCCCCTTCAAAGACGGCGTGGTACCTACTTTTTCCTTAGTATATTTTATAAGGTCGTGAATAATTGTTTTTATTGTTCTTCTCTTTTTGAGTATTCATTTAGTTAAAACTCACATCAGCTCCAGGCAAACGAATTGAATTTTAAAGATTGTAATACTTTGGACAAGTAGGTTCGAGTAGTGAATTCTGGCTAACATTGTTACTATGGTTACGCAGGATCACATATTTAGTCTATTTTTAATACGTTTATTGACGACAGGAAAATGTCTCTCGTGTTGACCAGGACTTTATCGTCAATTTAGATTTGAATTTTTAATTTGACGAGATTTCACTCTAGAGAAAATATTGGATTAGAGGAAGCATAAAAGAAAACCGTTAATAATTCATCGTTGTTAAACTGAATTTAGGAGTGCAACGTATAAATATCCTCTAGTGAATACCGACTCTAGCTGGTGGGGCCTGGATGTTGTCTTTTCAGAACAGGATCGGGAAACAAGACCGTAACAAAATTAAAGAGCATATCACAAACACTTTGTACATTACAAAAATCTTTGCTTGTGTGTACATTGCAAACTCTCTGCTTGTGTGTACGTTACAAACTCTCTGCTTGTGTGTACATTATAAACTCTCTGCTTGTGTGTACATTACAAAAATCTTTGCTTGTGTGTACATTGCAAACTCTCTGCTTGTGTGTACATTGCAAACTCTCTGCTTGTGTGTACATTACAAAAATCTTTGCTTGTGTGTACATTGCAAACTCTCTGCTTGTGTGTACGTTACAAACTCTTTGGTTGTGTGTACATTATAAACATAAAACCAGGCAGACACCCTGAAATCAAAATCTGACAGACACCCTCACATCAACACCCAACAGACACCCTCACATCAACACCCAACAGACACCCTCACATCAACACCCAACAGACACCCTCACATCAACACCCAACAGACACCCTCACATCAACACCCAACAGACACCCTCACATCAACACCCAACAGACACCCTCACATCACCACCCAACAGACACCCTCACATCACCACCCAACAGACACCCTCACATCAACAACAAACAGACACCCTCACATCAACACCCAACAGACACCCTCACATCAACACCCAACAGACACCCTCACATCAACACCCAACAGACACCCTCACATCAACACCCAACAGACACCCTCACATCAACACCCAACAGACACCCTCACATCAACACCCAACAGACACCCTCACATCAACACCCAACAGACACCCTCACATCAACACCCAACAGACACCCTCACATCAACACCCAACAGACACCCTCACATCACCACCCAACAGACACCCTCACATAAACCACCCAACAGACACCCTCACATCAACACCCAACAGACACCCTCACATCAACACCCAACAGACACCCTCACATCAACACCCAACAGACACCCTCACATCAACACCCAACAGACACCCTCACATCAACACCCAACAGACGCCCTCACATCAACACCCAACAGACACCCTCACATCAACACCCAACAGACACCCTCACATCACCACCCAACAGACACCCTCACATCACCACCCAACAGACACCCTCACATCAACACCCAACAGACACCCTCACATCAACACCCAACAGACACCCTCACATCAACACCCAACAGACACCCTCACATCAACACCCAACAGACACCCTCACATCAACACCCAACAGACACCCTCACATCAACACCCAACAGACACCCTCACATCAACACCCAATAGACACCCTCACATCAACACCCAACAGACACCCTCACATCAACACCCAACAGACACCCTCACATCAACACCCAACAGACACCCTCACATCACCACCCAACAGACACCCTCACATAAACCACACAACAGACACCCTCACATCAACACCCAACAGACACCCTCACATCAACACCCAACAGACACCCTCACATCAACACCCAACAGACACCCTCACATCAACACCCAACAGACACCCTCACATCAACACCCAACAGACACCCTCACATCAACACCCAACAGACACCCTCATATCAACACCCAACAGACACCCTCACATCAACACCCAACAGACACCCTCACATCAACACCCAACAGACACCCTCACATCAACACCCAACAGACACCCTCACATCAACACCCAACAGACACCCTCACATCAACACCCAACAGACACCCTCACATCACCACCCAACAGACACCCTCACATCACCACCCAACAGACACCCTCACATCAACACCCAACAGACACCCTCACATCAACACCCAACAGACATCCTCACATCAACACCCAACAGACACCCTCACATCAACACCCAACAGACACCCTCACATCAACACCCAACAGACACCCTCACATCAACACCCAACAGACACCCTCACATCAAGACCCAACAGACACCCTTACATCAACACCCAACAGACACCCTCACATCAACACCCAACAGACACCCTCACATCACCACCCAACAGACACCCTCACATCAACACCCAACAGACACCCTCACATCAAGACCCAACAGACACCCTCACATCAACACCCAACAGACACCCTCACATCACCACCCAACAGACACCCTCACATCAACACCCAACAGACACCCTCACATCAAGACCCAACAGACACCCTTACATCAACACCCAACAGACACCCTCACATCACCACCCAACAGACACCCTCACATCAACACCCAACAGACACCCTCACATCAACACCCAACAGACACCCTCACATCAACACCCAACAGACACCCTCACATCAACACCCAACAGACACCCTCACATCAACACCCAACAGACACCCTCACATCACCACCCAACAGACACCCTCACATCACCACCCAACAGACACCCTCACATCATTACCCAACAGACACCCTCACATCAACACCCAACAGACACCCTCACATCAACACCCAACAGACACCCTCACATCAACACCCAACAGACACCCTCACATCAACACCAACAGACACCCTCACATCAACACCCAACAGACACCCTCACATCAACACCCAACAGACACCCTCACATCAACACCCAACAGACACCCTCACATCACCACCCAACAGACACCCTCACATCACCACCCAACAGACACCCTCACATCACCACCCAACAGACACCCTCACATCAACACCCAACAGACACCCTCACATCAACACCCAACAGACACCCTCACATCAACACCCAACAGACACCCTCACATCAACACCCAACAGACACCCTCACATCAACACCCAACAGACACCCTCACATCACCACCCAACAGACACCCTCACATCACCACCCTACAGACACCCTCACATCACAACTCCCACTAGTACTATTCACTCCAATGTTTACCACAGCAGACAGGCAGTCAGAGAAATTATCTCCTAAATTCATCATGTGCGGCAGATAGCGCTCTGATAGTTGTAATGGAAGGGGCCGATACAGAGCTGATTTCATTCAGGGAATCTTCAAAGTCAAGAGGTTTCAATTACGGCCATAGAGGGTCAGGCAGACGGCGCTTAGATTAAAGACACGATTTTTTTTTACTCCGTTGTGCCGCTCCTCTGCTCCCTCGTCGCTCCTGTTTCTAATTTGAATGTTGTCTGGCGGTGATGTGTGTCATCTTGCTGTATTCTTGTGGTTCAATAGAGAAATAATTTCTTGCTTACATTGGGGTAATCTTTAACTCTAAGACGGAAAAATTGTGACAAAATGTATGTGCCCGTTAACTTGATTCTTTAACTTTTCTCAAAACAGTTTTCATTGAATGTGCACATTTTTACCACGTTATTATTAACTCACTTTCGTTCCTGTTTGTGTGTCTGTCTACAATTTTTCAAATCTGCCAACGTAAAATTAAACCCCTTGTAATGGTCCTAGAGATCTCAAAATGTTGCCACAGATAGATCTTGGGTGAAAATGCATTGTATTAAAATTTCAGATCAATCGAATGTACAGTTATTAAATTATTGAACTTTTTAGTTTATCTATATATAAGCATATGTATTATCCGTCTGCCCTTGTTTACATTACATTCACGTCCCGAGTTCATACCAACCCCGACCACAAAAACCATGTTTAACATCAAGGGGAGATCAGTCATTTCCAGTCTATAAATGTTTGTCGAGCAATGCGTATTATATTTGAACATAATCAATACTTCAAAACTCACCATAACACACACTTATACTAAAAAGAATAAAATAAATAGAAGTAAAAAAAAAGATTTTTAAAAACCACGTTTTATAAGCGGACTAAAAAGAAGAAAATAATTTTTTTTTAATTTTAAATTTAAAGTAAGTACTATGATGTAATATGACTATCAACGTTGGTGAGAGTTTTTTAGGCGTTTGGCTAAGAGGGTTAGGGTTTACAAATGACGAGTAAGAAAATGAGTGAATTGAATTAGTTAAGCCTGAGAAGCGCCCGCCCCACGTTTTTAGTCATATTACATCATAGTCATAGTACTTACTCTAAATTTTAAATTTTTAAAATTTATTTTCTTCTTTTTAGTCCGCTTATAAAAACGTGGTTTTTAAAAATCTTTTTTTACTCCTATTTATTTTTTTGTTGATTTTCATCGTTGTTAGTAGTGGGCGTGAGGATGGGGGACTTTGATTCACATTTAAATGAGCACGTCCATATTTGACGCAGCTAGTTATAGCTCATTTATATGAGCGCGTCCACATTTGACGCACCTAGTTACAGTTCATTTATATGAGCGCGTCCACATTTGACGCACCTAGTTACAGTTCATTTATATGAGCGCGTCCACATTTGACGCACCTAGTTACAGTTCATTTATATGAGCGCGTCCACATTTGACGCACCTAGTTACAGTTCATTTATATGAGCGCGTCCACATTTGACGCACCTAGTTACAGTTCATTTATATGAGCGCGTCCACATTTGACGCACCTAGTTACAGTTCATTTATATGAGCGCGTCCACATTTGACGCACCTAGTTACAGTTCATTTATATGAGCGCGTCCACATTTGACGCACCTAGTTACAGTTCATTTATATGAGCGCGTCCACATTTGACGCACCTAGTTACAGTTCATTTATATGAGCGCGTCCACATTTGACGCACCTAGTTACAGTTCATTTATATGAGCGCGTCCACATTTGACGCACCTAGTTACAGTTCATTTATATGAGCGCGTCCACATTTGACGCACCTAGTTACAGTTCATTTATATGAGCGCGTCCACATTTGACGCACCTAGTTACAGTTCATTTATATGAGCGCGTCCACATTTGACGCAGCTAGTTACAGTTCATTTATATGAGCGCGTCCACATTTGACGCAGCTAGTTACAGTTCATTTATATGAGCGCGTCCACATTTGACGCACCTAGTTACAGTTCATTTATATGAGCGCGTCCACATTTGACGCACCTAGTTACAGTTCAGTTATATGAGCACGTCCATATTTGACGCACCCAAATACAACTCAGTTATATGATTTTTGGATTGTCGTGCGATGCGTATTATAATGAACAATAGGGGTTGTAGGGCACCTACGGTGACCAGTTTTTTTCAAAAGAAAAAGTAACTTATCCTTATTCGATAAATACGAAATATAAAATTTCCTGAAATGTACACAAACTATTTTATAACTAGGCTGTGCTGCAGCGCTGTGGCGCCGACAGCGCCAACGTTTATGTTGAAAACTTCCGTCATTTTTGACGGGTGATACACTAGTATATTATAAATGCTCAAATCCTCTTTTTACATCGTTCCGTTTTCCAAAATTAAAATATAAGCTCAAACAATGACGTCATTTAATATTTTACGGCGAGAAACATCACACGCATTTTAACTGCTATGGACTGTTGTACTATGTCCCTCGGCGTTACGAGGACAGACAGTGAGTGAGTGACTTGGGCTTTTAAATTGTAATATAAAAATAACGTTATACAGAATTTTTCATATTTGACGCAACCAGTTACAGTTCATTTATATGAGGACGTCCATATTTGACGCACCAAGTTACAGTTCATTTATATGACCACGTCCAAATTTGACTCACCCAGTTACTGTTAATTTATATGACCAGGTCCATATTTGAAGCACCCAGTTACTGTTTATTTATATGAGCACGTCCATATTTGAAGCACCTAGTTACTGTTCATTTATATGAGCACGTCCATATTTGACGCACCTAGTTACAGTTCAGTTATATGAGCGCATCCATATTTGACGCACCTAGTTACAGTTCATTTATATGAGCACCTCCATATTTGACGCACCTAGTTACAATTCATTTATATGAGCACCTCCATATTTGACGCACCTAGTTACAGTTCATTTATATGAGCACGTCCATATTTGACGCACCTAGTTACAGTTCAGTTATATGAGTACGTCCATATTTGACGCACCTAATTACTGTTCATTTATATGAGCGCGTCCATATTTGACGCACCTAGTTACAGTTCATTTATATGAGCACCTCCATATTTGACGCACCTAGTTACAGTTCATTTATATGAGCACCTCCATATTTGACGCACCTAGTTACAGTTCATTTATATGAGCACCTCCATATTTGACGCACCTAGTTACTGTTCATTTATATGAGCACGTCCATATTTGACGCACCTAGTTACAGCTGAAAGGACTAGATTAAAAATATCGCTTAGTTTTATGACCACGTTTTAAAAATGTGCTTTTTGAGTCTATTCAAATCTCGAAAATTAACTTACAGCCAATACCGGTACTTAAATTCGTTTGAAATTGTTCACAATTTGGGATGATACTAGATATTAATGAATAAGTTTACAGGAAATGTTCCAAAACGTTCGGGGCTGTGGTATAAGATAAAATAAAAGGGGGGATTACTTGTTACAGTTTACTTTGCACATTTTGAATGTGTTTATATTGAGTAACCATCATCTTTATTTATTTATTTGTGTGTTTATTTATTTATTTCTTGGAAGCGCCCGTTGCTACAGCTTGCCGGACTGTGTTGTCATAAGTAAAACATTATTATGTACAATTTTAACCATTCCACGTAAAAGTCGTAACTGCTTGAGTGATATATATTTTTGCTTTCTTTTATTTATACAAGGTACGTAATAAACTCAGCGGTCCGAGACAATGAAAATCTTAGTTCTAAACATGACAGTAAGTTAATCCCCGTCACTCACTAATATCATGAAATGTTTACATGTTCATTTCTTAGTGTGACAGAGCTAAGACGGTCTCAATTTCAAATTAGAAATTAATCCTTATAAATTATGTTGAAGAAATTCATTTTCTTATCTCCCTTTAAAGTCATTTTTCTCTCACCTGAATGCCATCGTAGCATTCAGGCCAATTTCCAGTATTCAAAGGTCTAATCATTGTTTAAAGAATCAAAACATTTACAAGTTTTTAAAAAAGCGTTATTGCAGACATCAAAATGAAATTATCTAGTTTTCTAGACCTATAAAAAATATTGGTATTTAATTACTGTGGAGGGAAACTATTTCTTCACAAATGATTTTTAACTTACACTATTGGAGGAACTGGGAGAGTTTCTACCTAGAAACTGTATATTTCGTAATTTTATACAAGAAACATCCTGGGAACAATAGAAAGTTCCTGGGAATAATTGAAATATCCTAGGGAAAATAGAAAGATCCTGGGAACAATAGAAAGATTCTGGGAACAATTGAAAGATCCTGGGAACAAAACACAAAGTGTCCGTTTATCTGAGTGGATCCATGTCACCCTTGTTTCACATTCTCCATCTTCTCGCCTTCGCAGCGTGTATGTTTTCCGACATTTCCCTGATCCTCAAGACCGAACCCTCTTACCATCCCAACACAAACTGTCCCGTCTTACCATCCCAACACAAACTGTCCCGTCTTACCATCCCAACACAAACTGTCCCCTCTTACCATCCCAACACAAACTGTCCCCTCTTACCATCCCAACACAAACTGTCCCCTCTTACCATCCCAACACAAACTGTCCCATTTACCATCCCAACACTAACTGTCCCCTCTTTACCTTTACGAAAATGCTGGTATTGTGGCAAAATGTGGATGTTTCGTTATTTCGTCAAGAAATATTGTTTACCTTGTGTGAATTAAGCTTTTCTTTCATGTAATTGTCACATTTTTACTCTTATTGTGAACATAACATTCAATTTTGATCAGATGTTAGTAAAAAAGAAATGTAACAGGAAATTAAAATCCCTGATATAATAATTTACCGAATGTCCATTTTTACGCAGTTAAAAAACGGAACTTTGTGGTTAAAGATTGCAAGATTGTATTTTTTAATAATCAAAATAAGAAAGAGGCTATAAGATTTTCTTTTTTAACGTTAATATGTTTCCATGGCAACGATGTTGTTGCGTAGGAGATCGAAGCAGTAAATACTGATCTAACCCATAGGGAATGTTCTATCGACATTTCTTTTTCTGCAGTTTTTTCTAATATTTTTTAATCAATTGATTTACATGAAAAGTTAAAGGTTTTTCTGACTTTTCTGACATATTCTAGAAATTATTTATATATTTATAAATGATTTGGTTCAAATATTTTGGAAAAAAATATTTCGTTCGTCAGACGCCAAGATTTTTTTGTTAATTAAAAATAACTATTCTGATTTTTTTTTATCAAGAGGCAAAATGTATGTATTGTATAGGGTTAGGCGGTTAGGGGATGATCCTTATAAGTCTAAAGGATGAAATTTAAAATTCATCAGGATGGTTTTATAGACCTATGGGAATGTGAGTGCAAAGAAACAATAAACAGAGACTCGAATAATTAGAGCATGGGAATCTAAAACAATTGAAAACACTTTCCATGTAAGCCTTCACATTATCCTCAGCGGTTCTGGTTTCTTTTGGTGATATGGTACCCAAGCTTCTCTCTTACTGCGTCTGATCTGCAGCATCGTCAGTGCGTATTTAGAGTTGTCTTTTTTTTCGAGCCACTTCCGGTATGTTACCCCGGCAACATGACAGACTGACCAAGAGAGGTGAAAGTGGTGCAGGATGGTTCATGTGGCTACTGGGCAGTGACAACCATGGACCACATTTGATTTGGATCAACATGATAGAAAGGCATCTCCTCCAGCCTTGTCAACCAGCTGATTTGACCCCAGCGGTCATACCTCCCGGGAACGGGGAGGGGTCATTTCATTAATCTATTAGCGAACAATTGATTGCCTTTATGAAGTTAATCATTCGTTCTCTCCATTCTGACAACAAGTACTAGACATTTATGTCGGATCACCTTAACACATGTTTCATATTCGTTTCCAAACTATAAATATCGTTGTTAGGTATTCATTGTGATGTCAAATAATAAAAACCAGAACTAAATGCTTATCATGTATTCAATGTTTTAGTCAGATCCGGTTGTTTATTCTTATTGTCCCTCAAAACATCATTATGAAGATTTGTCTTGTACAGACGGGCGACTTTGACAATCATTCAGAATTCAAAACCTCACCTCACTCTCAAGTGGATCTGAAAGACTTTTGTATTTATAAACGAGAAGGCTTGCTAAAAGCATAAACAATGCTACCCCTCGAAATTATATGTATGTCAGGTATATTTACCCTAACAAATCAACTCTATGGAGCTGGTCTCTTTGGAACTGGTCATTGCTATGTTAGCAATGTCAGGTGCGGTCTATTTTGGGTCGATCTATCATTTATGTTGGTATCAAATGTATATGAGGTTGATGAACTTGAACTTTAATAATTAATCATCGAAACTTCCCAAGTCCAAATCTTTGTTTATAAGTTTTAGGCTCATTGTTTATTTTGTAACTTTTTTGTGAGATATTACCCACACAAAAAAACACGAGTTTTTGGCCCTCAAATCCAACAAAATAGCAGTTGAATATTGAGGTAGTTAATTACACTATGATGATATTTTAACAAATTAAATTATGACGTGTAATTGGCATATTCTAAATTTTAATACTCAATTTAAAAGGTTCGGAGATGAGTTACAATGTCTAGCATGTGCACAGTACGGACTGCGTAATTGTCACTAACACGTACACAAAATGGACAGCGTGACTGTCCTTAACATGTACACAAAACGGATTACGTGATTGTCACTAACATATACACAGAACGTATTGCGTGATTGTCACTAACATGTACACAGAACGGATTGCGTGATTGTCACTAACATATACACAAAATGGACAGCGTGATTGTCCCTAACATGTACACAGAACGTACAGCGTGATTTCCATAACATGTGCACAGAACGGACAGCGTGATTGTCACTAATATGTACACAGAAAGGACTTTGTGATTGTCACTAACATGTACTTAGAATGTTCTGAGTGGTTGACAAATTTTCAAAAAACGTATAAATATAATGGTCTGCTTATCTTGACCAGGGTCACTTAACTGCACATAGAATGGTCTGTGTGTTTAATGCATTGTCACAAATGGCTGAGAAATCCACTCCAACAACATGTACATAGAATGGTTTACGTGGTCGGTTAATTGGGGGAGGGGGGGGGAATCTGGTTATCATGGTTAACAACTGCACCATGGTTCAGATCAGGAGATTAAAAGAATGTCATCTCTGCGTGTCATGGTCTAATCTTGACCTTTGCTCCCAACCCCAGCTGTCATACAGGAAGCACTCAGTTGCAGCTTCCGGTAGTTTGTGTTGATAGTCCAAAAGGCGGCAGTTATCTCAGTACAAGGGAATATTATGTTCAAGGGAATTATTTCATGGAAATAGTATGAACTCCAACACCCACCCACCCATTCATTTTTCAAACACCCATGTCATGTACGTGTCTCTAAGACTCTAAGACATCCACCCACCTATGTGTTTCCTAAAACACCAAGCCACCTATATGTCCCCTTAAACACCCTGACACCTATATGTCCCCTTAAACACCCTGACACCTATATGTCCCCTTAAACACCCTGACACCTATATGTCCCCTTAAACACCCTGACACCTATATGTCCCCTTAAACACCCATTTGGCTATATGATTCATTATACACCCAGCCACCTATATGTCTACTTAAATACCCAGTCAACTATATGTCTACTTAAATACACAGCCAACTATATGTCTACTTAAATACACAGCCAACTATATGTCTACTTAAATACCCAGCCAACTATATGTCTACTTAAATACCCAGCCAACTATATGTCCACTTAAATACCCAGCCAACTATATGTCTACTTAAATACCCCGCCAACTATATGTCTACTTAAATACCCAGCCAACTATATGTCTACTTAAATACCCAGCCAACTATATGTCCACTTAAATACCCAGCCAACTATATGTCTACTTAAATACCCAGCCAACTATATGTCTACTTAAATACCCAGCCAACTATATGTCCACTTAAATACCCAGCCAACTATATGTCTACTTAAATACCCAGCCAACTATATGTCTAATTAAATACCCCTCAGACTATATGTCTACTTAAATACCCAGCCAACTATATGTCTACTTAAATACCCAGCCAACTATATGTCCACTTAAATACCCAGCCAACTATATGTCTACTTAAATACCCAGCCAACTATATGTCTACTTAAATACCCAGCCAACTATATGTCCACTTAAATACCCAGCCAACTATATGTCTACTTAAATACCCAGCCAACTATATGTCTACTTAAATACCCAGCCAACTATATGTCTACTTAAATACCCGGCCAACTATATGTCTACTTAAATACCCAGCCAACTATATGTCTACTTAAATACCCAGCCAACTATATGTCCACTTAAATACCCAGCCAACTATATATCTACTTAAATACCCAGCCAACTATATGTCCACTTAAATACCCAGCCAACTATATGTCCACTTAAATACCCAGCCAACTATATGTCCACTTAAATAGCCAGCCAACTATATGTCCACTTAAATACCCAGCCAACTATATGTCTACTTAAATACCCTGCCAACTATATGTCCACTTAAATACCCAGCCAACTATATGTCCACTTAAATACCCAGCCAACTATATGTCCACTTAAATACCCAGACAACTATATGTCCACTTAAATACCCAGCCAACTATATGTCCCCTTAAATACCCAGCCAACTATATGTCTACTTAAATAACCCAGTCAACTATATGTCCACTTAAATACCCAGCCAACTATATGTCCACTTAAATACCCAGCCAACTATATGTCCACTTAAATACCCAGCCAACTATATGTCTACTTAAATACCCTGCCAACTATATGTCCACTTAAATACCCAGCCAACTATATGTCCACTTAAATACCCAGCCAACTATATGTCCACTTAAATACCCAGCCAACTATATGTCCACTTAAATACCCAGCCAACTATATGTCCACTTAAATACCCAGCCAACTATATGTCTACTTAAATACCCTGCCAACTATATGTCCACTTAAATACCCAGCCAACTATATGTCTACTTAAATACCCAGTCAACTATATGTCTAATTAAATACCCAGCTAACTATATGTCTACTTAAATACCCAGCCAACTATATGTCCACTTAAATACCCAGCCAACTATATGTCCACTTAAACGCCCAGCTACCTATATGTTTCCTTAAAAACCCAGTAACTAAATATCCAACAAAACACCCTGCCATATGTCCATTTAAACATCAAGCCAATTATATGTCCATTTAAACATCCAACCCACTATATGTCCACTTAAACATTCAACCCACTATATGTCCACTTAAACATCCAACCCACTGTATGGCCACTTAAACATTCAACCCACTATATGTCCATTTAAACATGCAACCCACTATATGTCCACTTAAATACCCAGCCAACTATATGTCTACTTAAATACCCAGTTAACTATATGTCTACTTAAATACCCAGCTAACTATATGTCTACTTAAATACCCAGCCAACTATATGTCTACTTAAATACCCAGCCAACTATATGTCCACTTAAATACCCAGCCAACTATATGTCCACTTAAATACCCAGCCAACTATATGTCCACTTAAATATCCAGCCAACTATATGTTCACTTAAATACCCAGCCAACTATATGTCCACTTAAATACCCAGCCAACTATATGTCCACTTAAATACCCAGCCAACTATATGTCCACTTAAATACCCAGCCAACTATATGTCCACTTAAATACCCAGCCAACTATATGTCCACTTAAACGCCCAGCTACCTATATGTTTCCTTAAAAACCCAGTAACTAAATATCCAACAAAACACCCTGCCATATGTCCATTTAAACATCAAGCCAATTATATGTCCATTTAAACATCCAACCCACTATATGTCCACTTAAACATTCAACCCACTATATGTCCACTTAAACATCCAACCCACTATATGTCCACTTAAACATTCAACCCACTATATGTCCATTTAAACATGCAACCCACTATATGTCCATTTAAACATCCAGCCAATTATATGTCCACTTAAACATCCAACCAACTATATGTCCACTACAACCCCATGTCACCAATTTGTTCATTAAAACAACCAATGAGTTACCCCCCACCCTTTTTTTCCCTATCCACTTAGTTTTGAAGATGACGTCATTGATCTGTGACTAAGTGTTTTACTTTCCCAATGTGTTTCATTATGGTAGTTGCTGGGCTATAGAGGAAAGCGAACTGGGGAAAAAAAACTCACTCTCCAGCACCAAAAGTCAAGGGAGGTCATTTTTAAATGGACCTTTGGCTGAACAGGGGGTCGGCAAATGGGCGAAGCCCAGGAGGTGACATGCTGGGCAAAGTCTTGTTAAGGACAGAACTAACCGATGAGCAGCCGACTAAAGACGCTAATTAATGGCGGCACTTCACATAGTTGATATGTGAACGTGGTTAAATCAAGGGCTCCAAGGGTAAGGCTAATAGTGAGACACTGCTGGACGAATAGCGTAAATAGCACACCAAAGGGTGAGACACTGCTGGACGAATAGCGTAAATAGCACACCAAATAGTGAGACACTGCTGGACGAATAGCGTAAATAGCACACCAAATAGTGAGACACTGCTGGACGAATAACGTAAATAGCACACCAAATAGTGAGACACTGCTGGACGAATAGCGTAAATAGCACACCAAATAGTTAGATACTGCTGGACGAATAGCGTAAATAGCACACCAAATAGTGAGACACTGCTGGACGAACAGCGTAAATATCACACCAAATGGTGAGACACTGCTGGACGAATAGCGTAAATAGCACACCAAATGGTGAGACACTGCTGGACGAATAGCGTAAATAGCACACCAAATGGTGAGACACTGCTGGACGAATAGCGTAAATAGCACACCAAATAGTGAGACACTGCTGGACGAATAGCGTAAATAGCACACCAAAGGGTGAGACACTGCTGGACGAATAGCGTAAATAGCACACCAAATAGTGAGACACTGCTGGACGAATAGCGTAAATAGCACACCAAAGGGTGAGACACTGCTGGAAGAATAGCGTATATAGCACACCAAATAGTGAGACACTGCTGGACGAATAGCGTAAATAGCACACCAAATGGTGAGACACTGCTGGACGAATAGCGTAAATAGCACACCAAATAGTGAGACACTGCTGGACGAATAGCGTAAATAGCACACCAAATAGTGAGACACTGCTGGACGAATAACGTAAATAGCACACCAAATAGTGAGACACTGTTGGACGAATAGCGTAAATAGCACACCAAATAGTGAGACACTGCTGGACGAATAGCGTAAATAGCACACCAAATGGTGAGACACTGCTGGACGAATAGCGTAAATAGCACACCAAATGGTGAGACACTGCTGGACGAATAGCGTAAATAGCACACCAAATGGTGAGACACTGCTGGACGAATAGCGTAAATAGCACACCAAATAGTGAGACACTGCTGGACGAATTGCGTAAATAGCACACCAAATAGTGAGACACTGCTGGACGAATAGCGTAAATAGCACACCAAAGGGTGAGACACTGCTGGACGAATAGCGTAAATAGCACACCAAATAGTGAGACACTGCTGGACGAATAGCGTAAATAGCACACCAAAGGGTGAGACACTGCTGGAAGAATAGCGTATTTAGCACACCAAATAGTGAGACACTGCTGGACGAATAGCGTAAATAGCACACCAAATGGTGAGACACTGCTGGACGAATAGCGTAAATAGCACACCAAATAGTGAGACACTGCTGGACGAATAGCGTAAATAGCACACCAAATAGTGAGACACTGCTGGACGAATAACGTAAATAGCACACCAAATAGTGAGACACTGCTGGACGAATAGCGTAAATAGCACACCAAATAGTGAGACACTGCTGGGCGAATAGCGTAAATATCACACCAAATGGTGAGACACTGCTGGACGAATAGCGTAAATAGCACACCAAATAGTGAGACACTGCTGGACGAATAACGTAAATAGCACACCAAATAGTGAGAAACTGCTGGACGAATAGCGTAAATAGCACACCAAAGGGTGAGACACTGCTGGACGAATAGCGTAAATAGCACACCAAAGGGTGAGACACTGCTGGACGAATAGCGTAAATAGCACACCAAATAGTGAGACACTGCTTGACGAATAGCGTAAATAGCACACCAAAGGGTGAGACGCTGCTGGACGAATAGCTTAAATAGCACACCAAATAGTGAGACACTGCTGGACGAATAACGTAAATAGCACACCAAATAGTGAGACACTGCTGGACGAATAGCGTAAATAGCACACCAAAGGGTGAGACACTGCTGGACGAATAGCATAAATAGCACACCAAAGGGTGAGACACTGCTGGACGAATAGCGTAAATAGCACACCAAATAGTGAGACACTGCTGGACGAATAGCGTAAATAGCACACCAAAGGGTGAGACACTGCTGGACGAATAGCGTAAATAGCACACCAAATAGTGAGACACTGCTGGACGAATAGCGTAAATAGCACACCAAAGGGTGAGACACTGCTGGACGAATAGCGTAAATAGCACACCAAATAGTGAGACACTGCTGGACGAATAGCGTAAATAGCCCACCAAATAGTGATACCGTGTTGTGACGAAGGCGTAAATAGCACAAATTAAAGCGAGACAGTGCTTGAGTTGTGCCACGATGTCTTAGTGTGTGAAAGTGATCCGTAGTAGTAGCTTTAAGTTACTCAGATGTGTCTCTGCTAGAAATGTGTCGCTAATAGCATGCCCACGATGAGCTTGGAGTTTAGAGGGACGTTTTTACCCTTCACTAAAGTAACCGCTATAACACGTGTCAAAACTTGGCAATACTTCACATAATCGATTCTAATGTGCTTAATACATTCAATCAGTTTTTTAATGCTAAATGATGCAAACCAGCTCTTTTTTTTAAAAATTCAAATGATGACGTCATATGAATATTGATGCAAACATCATTCATAGAGAGAGAAATAGAAACGTAGAATTATCTTGATAAGCGACGCTACGTAGTTAGAGAACAGACCCGTTAGCACAGTGGCAAATTACACGTGATAGATGGAGGATAAAAACTGGGACACAAATTACACAAAAACATTGTCATTGATTTGACTTGGCAACAAATGTAATGAACAATTAAAGCAAGGCTTAGAACAAAGGCGACGCGAGTTAACACCAAGGTGAAGGACGACACTAGAGCTCTTTCTTGGTGGTGGGAGAGATTAACAATGGTGATCGCGTGACAATACAATAATAAAACACAGCTCATCCATTGTTTCAAGTTGAATCTGTGAACTATATTGCGTCTAAAGTTTTTCAATCAGGTGTATAACAGCACATGTAATAAATAACATGTGTGGTTTACACATGGAAGCTGTGATAATAGACGAACATTTAGTGAGATTAATAGACGTACACTTAGTGAGATTAATAGACGTACATTTAGTGACATTAATAGACGTACATTTAGTGAGATTAATAGACGTACATTTAGTGAGATTAATAGACGTACATTTAGTGAGATTAATAGACGTACACTTTAGTGAGATTAATAGACGTACATTTAGTGAGATTAATAGACTTACATTTAGTGAGATTAATAGACGTACATTTAGTGAGATTAATAGACGTACATTTAGTGAGATTAATAGACGTACATTTAGTGAGATTAATAGACGTACATTTAGTGAGATTAATAGACGTACATTTAGTGAGATTAATAGACGTACATTTAGTGAGATTAATAGACGTACATTTAGTGAGATTAATAGACGTACATTTAGTGAGATTAATAGACGTACATTTAGTGAGATTAATAGACGTACATTTAGTGAGATTAATAGACGTACATTTAGTGAGATTAATAGACGTACATTTAGTGAGATTAATAGACGTACATTTAGTGAGATTAATAGACGTTCATTTAGTGAGATTAATAGACGTACATTTAGTGAGATTAATAGACGTACATTTAGTGAGATTAATAGACGTACATTTAGTGAGATTAATATACTTACATTTAGTGAGATTAATAGACGTACATTTAGTGAGATTAATATACTTACATTTAGTGAGATTAATAGACGTACATTTAGTGAGATTAATAGACGTACATTTAGTGAGATTAATAGACGTACATTTAGTGAGATTAATATACTTACATTTAGTGAAATTAATATACTTACATTTAGTGAGATTAATAGACGTACATTTAGTGAGATTAATAGATGTACATTTAGTGAGATTAACGTATTTTAAATAAATGAAAACATCAGTGTGTCGGCTAGTTGATGTTTGTGTACCCTATCCTTGCAATGACGTGATATCTACCAGGGGCGGATTAAGACTGCATCGGGGCCCCTGGCTGCAACTCGAACCGAGGCCCTATCCGCCTATAGCTACAGCCAGCGTCACTTTAACTAAAATGATTTCTAGCAGCTAATATAAGACTGTAACGTTTTAACTTTTCAGCCAAAAAGATTATTCAAGAAAAAACCGAACACAAAGAAATAACTGTTTGCCGGTATCCTAAAATTGAATGTAAAAAGACTATTCAGACAAATGGAAAAAAAAACGCTCTCCCCGGGAATCGATCTACTATCGCTCGCACCACAAGCCTACATACTTCCATGAGACCAGTAGAACTTGACCGTTATGGTAAATTTAATATATATATATATATATATAGTATTCTTTAATATTTTCTCTTATTGAGCCCATTAAATCAGGTTTTTCGATTACTAAGACTATCGGGTCGGAATAGCGATCAGATTAATAGATAAGATATTATAATTTATTTAATTTATGATATTTTCAGGGATTCATGCAAACATTTTTCCACCTTTATTATAATATATATTAAGTTTGGGGGCCCCTAAATCATTGGGTCCCCTGGCTTTAGCCCGTTCAGCCGCCCCCACCTTAATCCGCAATAGTGTCTACACACCTCTGTTACAGATTCCTTATATGTTTCCGTTATTCATACTTGTCCCTGTATTTTTATTCCCTCCTTTTAAAAAAATTAATTCTTGTCCCTGCATCTCTATTCCATACTTAATCTAAAATTCATTCTTGTCCTTGCATCTCCAATCTTTGCTTTCAGTATAATAGCATTCGTAATTGTTGCTGTGTCTCTTCTCTCATCTTGTCAGTTCCTCTGTTATATCACTTTTAACTTCCTACATTGAAGCCTTTTTTTTTCTTTGCCCCATCCCATCTTTCAAACTGTTTTAACTTTGACACTGTTATTGTATTCCCCATCCCAACTGTGACACTGTTATTGTATCGTCCATCCCAACTGTGACACTGTTATTGTATCACCCATCCCAACTGTGACACTGTTATTGTATCCCCCATCCCAACTGCGACACTGTTATTGTATCACCCATCCCAACTGTGACACTGTTATTGTATCCCCCATCCCAACTGTGACACTGTTATTGTATCGTCCATCCCAACTGTGACACTGTTATTGTATCACCCATCCCAACTGTGACACTGTTATTGTATCCCCCATCCCAACTGCGACACTGTTATTGTATCACCCATCCCAACTGTGACACTGTTATTGTATCCCCCATCCCAACTGTGACACTGTTATTGTATCGTCCATCCCAACTTTGACACTGTTATTGTATCGTCCATCCCAACTGTGACACTGTTATTGTATCCCCCATCCCAACTGCGACACTATTATTGTATCACCCATCCCAACTGTGACACTGTTATTGTATCCCCCATCCCAACTGTGACACTGTTCTGTTATTGTCACCCATCCCCTGTACACTGTTGTATCCCAACTGTGACACTGTTATTGTATCGTCCATCCCAACTTTGACACTGTTATTGTATCGTCCATCCCAACTGTGACACTGTTATTGTATCCCCCATCCCAACTGTGACACTGTTATTGTATCACCCATCCCAACTGCGACACTGTCATTGTATCCCCCATCCCAACTGTGCTACTGTTATTGTATCCCCCGTCCCAACTTTGACACTGTTATTGTATCCCCCGTCCCAACTGTGACACTGTTATTGTATCACTGTATCACCCATCCCAACTGCGACACTGTTATTTGTATCACCCATCCCAACTGCGACACTGTTATTGTATCCCCCGTCCCTATCTTTCAAACTGTAGCAATGCTCACTCACAAACTTTAAACAAAACAGTATCTCCCTTGTCTGCAAGTAGGCAGCCATGATGAGAGACTTGTGGACATTTTGTTTTTACGAAGGAAGAAGCCTTTTACCCGAGCCATTTCTTGTTTTGTCTTCAGTACAGCTTCCCTCTACTTCTTTAACGGGGAGAAATCACATCCAATTTTTACATTCAATGTATCTCATTCTGCGATCAGACAACTCAATAACAAACAAAAAAACTTCTGATGTTTTCTTAAATCTCCTTGCCTCCACTCAATGTCTTCCTTTCGCTTTCATCTCATTTTTGTGTTGGCGCGCGTGACGTTCTGTCTCCCAAAGGTGTATTTATATCTCATTAGCTGAAACTGGGAGGACAATCATTAGAAAGTCGCCGACGTTAACTCTGTCATGGAGACGCTAATCTTGTTCTCCCCCTGACGGTGTATCGGCGTCAGACCGTTTGGAATGGTGACACTGAAATGAGCCTGAGACAAGACAGGTGTTTTTGAGATGCCATTTCTTTGAGGCTGGCCTCAGACACACTCTCACACACACACACACACGCCAAAGCCCACGTACTCATAAACACCCACACAAAGTCATTGATATAGTTGAAATTAGTTCTGCTTCATTTTCAATTTTATATATATATATATATATATATATATATATATATATATATATATATATATATATATATATATATATATATATATATATATATATTTATATATATATATATTTATATTTATATATATATATATATATATATATATATATACAACCATGGCACATTGTCAGGCTCAATAATTAAAGACTATTCAAATTTACAAATCTGCTCCTGGCTAATCAACGTTTAACATATCAAAGATGGCGGCCGCGTCGAGGACGGTACTATTTATGTGTGAAACTGTATACACAGCCCGATTTGTGCTAGATTAGTTTAGTTTTAAAATTTTTACAATTGATTTTATCCAAAATAGAAGGTATTGGAGAAATTAAGGTTTAGTTGTAGTGCTTCAGATGCTTTCACGTAAACAAAGATGGCGGCCTGATGCGCTAAAAGATAATTTACCCTACTCATATCAATGTTGTAATTGAAATTCATTTTGTGAATTAAAACGACAAAAATGTGTATAACAAAATATTTTTAGAAATCGTTTTCATACTTATTCGCCCACTAAAATTAAATTTGTTTTTTATTGCATTATTTCTTGTTACAAATCTTATCCATGTCGTCTGGTAAAGAAACTCCCACTGATATTGTTACGTCAAGGTCATGAAGTAATTGTAAGCCTAGATTACTGCACATCTGCTAAACAGGGATGCAATGCTATATCCTAAACAAGGATACAACGCCATGGAACCTAACGCTAGCCCTGATTGGATATGTCTTTTATTGCAGACACGAGCCGCATTCAGAGCGCTCACCAGTGTCATGGATTAGCCATGATTACATTTATCAACTCCTAGCGGGAATACCCAAACCTATCACGTGATCTACGTGTCAGTTTTCACGGCTTGATTAGCCGTTAGCGGCAGCAAACAATGGCGGCTGATTACTGCAAGATTGCACAGCTGATGTACAGATGATGTCGCGCTGGTCAGATTTAAGGGGACCATCTCTTCGACGGCCATGTCCCTGTTGCATGAAGCAGGAATTGTATGGTCCAGAGTCTCTGTTCGTCTTTTCAGTTTCACCTCATCAAATATAGATTCCCGAGAGAAAAAAATCAGCTCTTCAACCCG
Source organism: Ampullaceana balthica (assembly GCA_944989445.1). Lineage (NCBI taxonomy): Eukaryota > Metazoa > Mollusca > Gastropoda > Lymnaeidae > Ampullaceana > Ampullaceana balthica. The sequence continues at coordinate 78,176 of CALYLW010000230.1, read as the reverse complement.
TATGTTCGTAAATATCAAATAAATTTCCAGGCCCCTTATGCCATCCGTACACTTTTTTCCACAGTAAGACAAATCAAAATTGTGAAACAAGCAGACGATAAAACGATGGCTTGAAACTTGTAGAAAAAGTTAGTCAATCGAGAAGCTAATCTATTTATATAATAATAAATAACCCGTAAAAACAAATAAAATTTTTTACTATAAATCTCTTATATTGGAGACATAAATAAAAGTATTGATTATGTTCAATATAATACGCACCGCGCATCACACTAGCATAAACATTTACAGACTGAACGTGACTGAATTCCTCGTGCTGTAAAACACGGGGATGTGGTCATCAATGGTTGGAGTGAACTCCAGGGACCCGTGGAGGTCAACTATAGCATGCTACATAGAGATACATAGAGTTTAACTAAAAAAATTATTAATTTAATTACGGTACATTCGATCTATCTGAAATTTTGATACAATGCATTGTTAATGGCACAAGTCTATTTGCAAAATTTCATCTCGATAGGATCACGGGAAGTGGGTCATGTTTTTACTTTTATTTTTTCCGCGTTTTTGTTTGTATGCATGTCTTTTATAGCTGACTAACCTTTAAGACTTTATTCCCATTATGATTTTACACGATCTTTATAAATATATACAATATATGTATTATGATCCAGAATGAAATATACAGATATTTCAAAATCCAAATCCTGCACGATTGGGCCCGGGGGCCCTTAATGTCGTTTTCTGCTTACATAAATTATATACACAATTTTTAAGCCTAAGCTAATGGGAAAATGGATGGATCTTCACCAAACGTGGTGTGTAATAACAAATGTATCCACTATTATCCAGATTGAAAATAACATTTATTTTGAACTGTACATATTGCACAGAGTAATTCTTGGGTCCGTTTTATTTCGTGTACTCAAACATTTTCCAACGACGAAATGTGTGTTAAGGCTTACAGGACAATCAGACATACATTCATTTTTAACAATATATTTGTACAGATGACACGATGTAAATTGACCGTTATCTTAACGAGTTTCCTTGAATTACCTTTCTTCGGAAATCGTTGCAACGTGCAAACGGGTACGCTAGTAGGCTATAAAATGAAAGTCATGTTTAAAAAATAGATTGTTGCTTGGACTGCTTTGATGGGTTGAGACATCGAAGTAGGCCGTTATAGAGTCCGTCATAAATAGGCCTGTCAACGGGTACCCGGGTGGTAAAATTGCGACCGGGTACCCGTGAAAATGTCGCTGCAAAGTCTATACCAACGGTGGCTTTAGTGCGGCTCTTTTGTGTTCACATTTCGACTCCCGAACAATTAATAAAATTAAAACTTGTCGTTACAAAATATTTTCTGTGATATACGCTTCAAATACGAAGACGCTTAAGAAGATATCTGTCAACGGGAAATAAAATACAATCCCGACAAACTACAAAGTATTTTGATTCACTTTTTTTTCTCTGTACATGAAAGGATTTGTTCCCGGGGTCCAGGGCGTTCCTGGGTCACCCAGCTCTGAATGGGTACCTAACACTAGTTAGGCGGATGGGTAATGCGTGGAACCCTCATAGCGGTGGTCTGTGAACGCTGCATCACTTGCCAATAGATCATCCGCCATGGTCTGGGGACCCAATTATCTTCTGCATCGAAGGAGCGTCTTTATATATAAGAAGAAGAAGGATGAAACAAAAAAAGTTTCACAACAAAAAGGTTTTCGTTTTTGAAGGAATCAATGACAGGAAGCTAACTTGTCTTTTGAAATATGCTGATAATTTTAGTTTCCAGTGGAAATAATCCGATGTTGTTAATCTAACCCCACCCTTCACTCCTCTCTCCACTCCTATCCCCACATACTTAAAAGGCACCTCATCTATTATATTTATCGTTTAAAAAATATATAAACAATGTATTTCAATTTAATTTGTTCAAGGATTTCCACTGCAACAACAAAAATAAATGAAAGTTTGGGTTTTTTTCGTTTTTTTTTATATGTCGGCATGCTGAATGACGCACCTCGCTGAATCCATTACAAACCCGCGCCCTTTCCATTCACATGTGTTCCTTAACATGTGTAGACTGTGTAGATCTCGCAAAAACTGATTGTAATAAGACGTACAAAGTTGTCAGTCGTCAGTATTTAAAGTTAATAACTTAAATAGTTACTGCCTTTGGCTTAGCGGACATTAGCATTCAAGCTCCTGGGCCCGTATGACTTGAATGAACGTTACGTCTTACCTTATCTTATCTTATCTTATCTATACAGGCGCTCCTTCTATACAGATGATTATTGCATCCACAGACCATACCCATCCTGAGCAGGAACAAATCCCTGCATTCACATGGATTCGAACCCGTGAACATCGGTACACCAGCTGAGCGCGCATGCTACTCGACTACCGTGCCCCGTTACGTCATTGTTTAAATTCTGTTTGAGTGTTCAGTTGACTGTAGTTTTAGTTTATAAGTATGATGAATGCATTTACAGCTGGAGAAAAGTTTGTAGTGCATTAATGTTCACAATAATATGTTATTTGAAGCATGCCTGGCTAGTGTGTGAAATGAGGTGCATGGATGGTGGCTAGGTTACATTCAAGTATTGTACAGAGGCCATGACGAAGCAAATTATGCGGCGTTTTGAACTGGTACCCGGGGACCAGATCAAAAATTTGACGGGTACCCGCCCACCTTTTTTCAACAATATTGACAGCCCTAGTCATCAACAGCAATGACTTTAGGTTGAACTCATCGTTTCTTGATTGATTCTGTGTTTGCTAAATTGGAATGTCTTAGGTTTAGCCGATAACTTGAAAATTCAATTATTCCTTCGACATTCCAATTGTGGATTTGTGAATGTGCTATGAAAAAAATGAAAGGAATAAAAAATGAGCGGGCTGAGGGCCGCGATAAGGCTTGACAAATCGACAAGAAATAAATCCAACAATGCAAAAGGTTATGACCTTTAATAACTATGTTGAAAGATACTTTTGACCTTCATTTCCCCACTGCTTCCTTTATTTCTGTATGTCTTTCTCCATCTATCTCTTCTCTCGAGATAGCTACGGATAGCGAGGGAGAGAAAGAGGAATAGGGAGTGAAGGGTGGCAGGAATGGGGTATATAAGGATGAAAATAAGGAGCATTGGGAGGTGGAAGGAGGGTTGGAGGGAGGATTTCTTTTTCTTATTTAACTGTACGTTTAGACGGGTACCCCACGCCCACCCCCACCTCCATTTACTGGACACTTAGAAGGTCATGGCCGTAAGTATAATAATATAAATAATACGAACTATTCAGCCCATCGCCATTTCCAAGTACGAATATAATCGCCATTACGTTAAAACAAAACGAAAATCCTTATCCACCCGATGGAAGTATGCAAAAACTCAATCAGCATTCAACTATTTGTACAAAAAATTAGTAGTACATTCAACTGTTTGTACATTGAACTGTCTGTACACTCAACGAACAAAAAACCTTTCGTTATCTTTGAAACTCATCCTTAACGATTTTATGCAATTTTTTTTGCGGTTGCTATGGAAACAAATCATCCAATAGTAGATTATAAATTGTTGATGGTATCTTGTCAATGACCGGAAACACATAATCGCTCAAGTATGTAGTTTAAAATGGCAGCCCATGGGAGATCACTCTAATCGAGATAAACGAAGGCCCATCATTGCAGCAATACACAAATAATTCAGTGTCATTCATCAGACAAACGCTTTTCCCAAACTAGGACACCGGTCGTCTCATTTCAGCAGAGTAATTCATGGCCTGGTGAAAGAACAAAAGTCGTATACACACGGGTTGCGATATCATGAGGTTGTCGTTGTTTGGTCTCATGGGTTGCGTTATTGAAATAATGATAAGCCCATCAGAGAATGACAATGGGGAAACGTTCTTGTCTCTTTAAACGATAAATCTTGACTTTGTTGTTATTTTTATTTTTTGTTTTTGTTGTTGTTCTCCCCTAGGATTGAAAAAAACTTTCCGTTGAAAAAGTAAAATTATTTTTAAATGACACTCTATACTCTATTGAATAAGAACATTCGATTCAAAAGAACCTTATATTAGAAAATAAATGTTCATTGAAAAGTAACATTCTATTCAAAAATAACATTCCGCTGAAACAGTTCAAAAAACTAGTGGAAAATTTCTTTAGTATTAAAAAACGAAAGCCGGCATTTATAACATTTAATTAACAGATTGCACTTAATTTTTATTATTTTATTTTTTTAATTTTAAAATTAATTAATGTATTTTTGTTTAATTATTTATCTTTTGTCTTTGTTAATTTTTTTAGGAACATTACTTTGACTTTGCTAAAATTATTTGCGTATATTTCCTGCGTTTAATGTAATCTTTACCCCTCTTCATCCCAAATTTAAAACTTGCAAGTTTCTATGGTAACATCAAAACATTAAATGAAACAAATATCTATGGTCACCAATGTTCCTTTAATGCGCAGCTGCACCGATATCAGAACAGGGCCACGCAGCAGTTAAGAATTACCGCGCAGCAAAATTTGGTAAGATAAATTTAATATAATGTGCTTGTGATGTGTAAAATTTGTCACAAAAAGTGGATGCTCTGCAATTTCGCACAACAGTTGGTATTTTTCACACGGACCAACGAACCTCAGAGGGAACATTAAGGTCACATATCAAAATCAAAACATACACGTTTCTATGGTAAAATCAAAATCAAAACAGATAAGTTTCTATGGTAACATATCAAAATCAAAACATACAAGTTTCTATGGTAACATATCAAAATCAAAACATACAAGTTTCTATGGTAAGATATCAAAATCAAAACATACACGTTTCTATGGTAACATATCATAATCAAAACATACAAGTTTCCATGATTACAAATCAAAACAATCAAGTTTCTATGGTCTATCAAACAAAATATTTCAAAAGGATCTATAAAACAAAATTAGTTGAATACAATGAAAAAGCTATAAAATCAATATGTTACAAATAGAAGCAGTGTGTTATTGGGTACCAAAGCCTGCGCCACAACTCTGGACCTCTGAATAGATCTCCCTTGTAGTCCACCATCTCTGGCCCTCTGAATAGATCTCCCTTGTAGTCCACCATCGCTGGACCTCTGAATAGATCTCCCTTGTAGTCCACCTTCTCTGGACCTCTGAATAGATCTCCCTTGTAGTCCACCATCTCTGGCCCTCTGAATAGATCTCCCTTGTAGTCCACCATCTCTGGACCTCTGAATAGATCTCCCTTATAGTCCACCTTCTCTGGACCTCTGAATAGATCTCCCTTGACCTCTGAATAGATCTCCCTTGTAGTCCACCTTCTCTGGACCTCTGAATAGATCTCCCTTGTAGTCCACCTTCTCTGGACCTCTGAATAGATCTCCCTTGTAGTCCACCTTCTCTGGACCTCTGAATAGATCTCCCTTGTAGTCCACCTTCTCTGGACCTCTGAATAGATCTCCCTTGTAGTCCACCTTCTCTGGACCTCTGAATAGATCTCCCTTGACCTCTGAATAGATCTCCCTTGTAGTCCACCTTCTCTGGACCTCTGAATAGATCTCCCTTGTAGTCCACCTTCTCTGGACCTCTGAATAGATCTCCCTTGTAGTCCACCTTCTCTGGACCTCTGAATAGATCTCCCTTGTAGTCCACCTTCTTTGGACCTCTGAATAGATCTCCCTTGTAGTCCACCTTCTCTGGACCTCTGAATAGATCTCCCTTGTAGTCCACCTTCTCTGGACCTCTGAATAGATCTCCCTTGTAGTCCACCTTCTCTGGACCTCTGAATAGATCTCCCTTGTAGTCCACCTTCTCTGGACCTCTGAATAGATCTCCCTTGTAGTCCACCTTCTCTGGACCTCTGAATAGATCTCCCTTGACCTCTGAATAGATCTCCCTTGTAGTCCACCTTCTCTGGACCTCTGAATAGATCTCCCTTGTAGTCCACCTTCTCTGGACCTCTGAATAGATCTCCCTTGTAGTCCACCTTCTCTGGACCTCTGAATAGATCTCCCTTGTAGTCCACCTTCTCTGGACCTCTGAATAGATCTCCCTTGTAGTCCACCTTCTCTGGACCTCTGAATAGATCTCCCTTGTAGTCCACCTTCTCTGGACCTCTGAATAGATCTCCCTTGTAGTCCACCTTCTCTGGACCTCTGAATAGATCTCCCTTGTAGTTCACCTTCTCTGGACCTCTGAATAGATCTCCCTTGTAGTCCACCTTCTCTGGACCTCTGAATAGATCTCCCTTGTAGTCCACCTTCTCTGGACCTCTGAATAGATCTCCCTTGACCTCTGAATAGATCTCCCTTGTAGTCCACCTTCTCTGGACCTCTGAATAGATCTCCCTTGACCTCTGAATAGATCTCCCTTGTAGTCCACCTTCTCTGGCCCTCTGAATAGATCTCCCTTGTAGTCCACCTTCTCTGGACCTCTGAATAGATCTCCCTTGTAGTCCACCTTCTCTGGACCTCTGAATAGATCTCCCTTGTAGTCCACCTTCTCTGGACCTCTGAATAGATCTCCCTTGACCTCTGAATAGATCTCCCTTGTAGTCCACCTTCTCTGGACCTCTGAATAGATCTCCCTTGACCTCTGAATAGATATCCCTTGTAGTCCACCTTCTCTGAACCTCTGAATAGATATCCCTTTTAGTCCACCTTCTCTGGACCTCTGAATAGATTTCCCTTGTAGTCCACCTTCTCTGGACCTCTGAATAGATCTCCCTTGACCTCTGAATAGATCTCCCTTGACCTCTGAATAGATCTCCCTTGACCTCTGAATAGATCTCCCTTGACCTCTGAATAGATCTCCCTTGACCTCTGAATAGATCTCCCTTGACCTCTGAATAGATCTCCCTTGACCTCTGAATAGATCTCCCTTGACCTCTGAATAGATCTCCCTTGACCTCTGAATAGATCTCCCTTGACCTCTGAATAGATCTCCCTTGACCTCTGAATAGATCTCCCTTGACCTCTGAATAGATCTCCCTTGTAGTCCACCTTCTCTGGCCCTCTGAATATATCTCCCTTGTAGTACACCTTTTACTTGGCGATACATTCATGTTCAGTTTAAATGATTTTGATTTTTACCTCTGACACTGTCAATAACATGCAACTGCACTTTCAGTACTCTAAAAAAAACACGCATTACTCTAGAGTACTCTCATAAACACGCCTTACTCTAGAGTACTCTCATAAACATGCCACGCTGTAGAGTACGGTCACAAACATGCTTTACTTTAGCTTAGTTTTATTAGCATGACGATAGTGTAGATCAATCATAAACATGCCGCTAGTAACTACAACACTCAGTTAAACATGGCACTAGTAACTACAACACTCTGATAAACATGGCACTAGTAACTACAACACTCTGATAAACATGCCACTAGTAACTACAACACTCTGATAAACATGCCACTAGTAACTACAACACTCTGATAAACATGCCACTAGTAACTACAACACTCTGATAAACATGCTACTAGTAACTACAACACTCTGATAAACATGCCACTAGTAACTACAACACTCTGATAAACATGGCACTAGTAACTACAACACTCTGATAAACATGCACTAGTAACTACAACACTCTGATAAACATGCACTAGTAACTACAACACTCTGATAAACATGGCACTAGTAACTACAACACTCTGATAAACATGCACTAGTAACTACAACACTCTGATAAACATGGCACTAGTAACTACAACACTCTGATAAACATGCACTAGTAACTACAACACTCTGATAAACATGCCACTAGTAACTACAACACTCTGATAAACATGGCACTAGTAACTACAACACTCTGATAAACATGGCACTAGTAACTACAACACTCTGATAAACATGGCACTAGTAACTACAACACTCTGATAAACATGGCACTAGTAACTACAACACTCTGATAAACATGGCACTAGTAACTACAACACTCTGATAAACATGCCACTAGTAACTACAACACTCTGATAAACATGGCACTAGTAACTACAACACTCTGATAAACATGGCACTAGTAACTACAACACTCTGATAAACATGGCACTAGTAACTACAACACTCTGATAAACATGCACTAGTAACTACAACACTCTGATAAACATGCACTAGTAACTACAACACTCTGATAAACATGCACTAGTAACTACAACACTCTGATAAACATGCACTAGTAACTACAACACTCTGATAAACATGGCACTAGTAACTACAACACTCTGATAAACATGCACTAGTAACTACAACACTCTGATAAACATGCACTAGTAACTACAACACTCTGATAAACATGCCACTAGTAACTACAACACTCTGATAAACATGGCACTAGTAACTACAACACTCTGATAAACATGGCACTAGTAACTACAACACTCTGATAAACATGGCACTAGTAACTACAACACTCTGATAAACATGCACTAGTAACTACAACACTCTGATAAACATGGCACTAGTAACTACAACACTCTGATAAACATGCACTAGTAACTACAACACTCTGATAAACATGGCACTAGTAACTACAACACTCTGATAAACATGCACTAGTAACTACAACACTCTGATAAACATGGCACTAGTAACTACAACACTCTGATAAACATGCACTAGTAACTACAACACTCTGATAAACATGGCACTAGTAACTACAACACTCTGATAAACATGGCACTAGTAACTACAACACTCTGATAAACATGGCACTAGTAACTACAACACTCTGATAAACATGCTACTAGTAACTACAACACTCTGATAAACATGGCACTAGTAACTACAACACTCTGATAAACATGGCACTAGTAACTACAACACTCTGATAAACATGGCACTAGTAACTACAACACTCTGATAAACATGGCACTAGTAACTACAACACTCTGATAAACATGCACTAGTAACTACAACACTCTGATAAACATGCCACTAGTAACTACAACACTCTGATAAACATGCCACTAGTAACTACAACACTCTGATAAACATGCACTAGTAACTACAACACTCTGATAAACATGGCACTAGTAACTACAACACTCTGATAAACATGGCACTAGTAACTACAACACTCTGATAAACATGGCACTAGTAACTACAACACTCTGATAAACATGCCACTAGTAACTACAACACTCTGATAAACATGCCACTAGTAACTACAACACTCTGATAAACATGGCACTAGTAACTACAACACTCTGATAAACATGCCACTAGTAACTACAACACTCTGATAAACATGCACTAGTAACTACAACACTCTGATAAACATGCCACTAGTAACTACAACACTCTGATAAACATGCACTAGTAACTACAACACTCTGATAAACATGCCACTAGTAACTACAACACTCTGATAAACATGGCACTAGTAACTACAACACTCTGATAAACATGGCACTAGTAACTACAACACTCTGATAAACATGCACTAGTAACTACAACACTCTGATAAACATGCCACTAGTAACTACAACACTCTGATAAACATGGCACTAGTAACTACAACACTCTGATAAACATGCCACTAGTAACTACAACACTCTGATAAACATGCACTAGTAACTACAACACTCTGATAAACATGCCACTAGTAACTACAACACTCTGATAAACATGCCACTAGTAACTACAACACTCTGATAAACATGCACTAGTAACTACAACACTCTGATAAACATGGCACTAGTAACTACAACACTCTGATAAACATGGCACTAGTAACTACAACACTCTGATAAACATGGCACTAGTAACTACAACACTCTGATAAACATGCACTAGTAACTACAACACTCTGATAAACATGGCACTAGTAACTACAACACTCTGATAAACATGGCACTAGTAACTACAACACTCTGATAAACATGGCACTAGTAACTACAACACTCTGATAAACATGGCACTAGTAACTACAACACTCTGATAAACATGCACTAGTAACTACAACACTCTGATAAACATGCCACTAGTAACTACAACACTCTGATAAACATGGCACTAGTAACTACAACACTCTGATAAACATGGCACTAGTAACTACAACACTCTGATAAACATGCACTAGTAACTACAACACTCTGATAAACATGGCACTAGTAACTACAACACTCTGATAAACATGGCACTAGTAACTACAACACTCTGATAAACATGGCACTAGTAACTACAACACTCTGATAAACATGCACTAGTAACTACAACACTCTGATAAACATGCACTAGTAACTACAACACTCTGATAAACATGGCACTAGTAACTACAACACTCTGATAAACATGGCACTAGTAACTACAACACTCTGATAAACATGGCACTAGTAACTACAACACTCTGATAAACATGGCACTAGTAACTACAACACTCTGATAAACATGCCACTAGTAACTACAACACTCTGATAAACATGCCACTAGTAACTACAACACTCTGATAAACATGCCACTAGTAACTACAACACTCTGATAAACATGCCACTAGTAACTACAACACTCTGATAAACATGCCACTAGTAACTACAACACTCTGATAAACATGCCACTAGTAACTACAACACTCTGATAAACATGCACTAGTAACTACAACACTCTGATAAACATGGCACTAGTAACTACAACACTCTGATAAACATGGCACTAGTAACTACAACACTCTGATAAACATGCCACTAGTAACTACAACACTCTGATAAACATGCACTAGTAACTACAACACTCTGATAAACATGCCACTAGTAACTACAACACTCTGATAAACATGCACTAGTAACTACAACACTCTGATAAACATGCACTAGTAACTACAACACTCTGATAAACATGGCAATAGTAACTACAACACTCTGATAAACATGCCACTAGTAACTACAACACTCTGATAAACATGGCACTAGTAACTACAACACTCTGATAAACATGCCACTAGTAACTACAACACTCTGATAAACATGGCACTAGTAACTACAACACTCTGATAAACATGCACTAGTAACTACAACACTCTGATAAACATGGCACTAGTAACTACAACACTCTGATAAACATGGCACTAGTAACTACAACACTCTGATAAACATGGCACTAGTAACTACAACACTCTGATAAACATGGCACTAGTAACTACAACACTCTGATAAACATGGCACTAGTAACTACAACACTCTGATAAACATGGCACTAGTAACTACAACACTCTGATAAACATGGCACTAGTAACTACAACACTCTGATAAACATGGCAATAGTAACTACAACACTCTGATAAACATGGCACTAGTAACTACAACACTCTGATAAACATGGCACTAGTAACTACAACACTCTGATAAACATGGCACTAGTAACTACAACACTCTGATAAACATGCCACTAGTAACTACAACACTCTGATAAACATGCCACTAGTAACTACAACACTCTGATAAACATGGCACTAGTAACTACAACACTCTGATAAACATGGCACTAGTAACTACAACACTCTGATAAACATGGCACTAGTAACTACAACACTCTGATAAACATGGCACTAGTAACTACAACACTCTGATAAACATGCCACTAGTAACTACAACACTCTGATAAACATGGCACTAGTAACTACAACACTCTGATAAACATGGCACTAGTAACTACAACACTCTGATAAACATGCCACTAGTAACTACAACACTCTGATAAACATGGCACTAGTAACTACAACACTCTGATAAACATGGCACTAGTAACTACAACACTCTGATAAACATGCCACTAGTAACTACAACACTCTGATAAACATGGCACTAGTAACTACAACACTCTGATAAACATGGCACTAGTAACTACAACACTCTGATAAACATGCACTAGTAACTACAACACTCTGATAAACATGCACTAGTAACTACAACACTCTGATAAACATGGCACTAGTAACTACAACACTCTGATAAACATGGCACTAGTAACTACAACACTCTGATAAACATGCCACTAGTAACTACAACACTCTGATAAACATGGCACTAGTAACTACAACACTCTGATAAACATGGCACTAGTAACTACAACACTCTGATAAACATGGCACTAGTAACTACAACACTCTGATAAACATGGCACTAGTAACTACAACACTCTGATAAACATGCCACTAGTAACTACAACACTCTGATAAACATGGCACTAGTAACTACAACACTCTGATAAACATGGCACTAGTAACTACAACACTCTGATAAACATGGCACTAGTAACTACAACACTCTGATAAACATGGCACTAGTAACTACAACACTCTGATAAACATGGCACTAGTAACTACAACACTCTGATAAACATGGCACTAGTAACTACAACACTCTGATAAACATGGCACTAGTAACTACAACACTCTGATAAACATGGCACTAGTAACTACAACACTCTGATAAACATGGCAATAGTAACTACAACACTCTGATAAACATGGCACTAGTAACTACAACACTCTGATAAACATGGCACTAGTAACTACAACACTCTGATAAACATGGCACTAGTAACTACAACACTCTGATAAACATGGCACTAGTAACTACAACACTCTGATAAACATGGCACTAGTAACTACAACACTCTGATAAACATGGCAATAGTAACTACAACACTCTGATAAACATGGCACTAGTAACTACAACACTCTGATAAACATGCACTAGTAACTACAACACTCTGATAAACATGGCACTAGTAACTACAACACTCTGATAAACATGGCACTAGTAACTACAACACTCTGATAAACATGGCACTAGTAACTACAACACTCTGATAAACATGGCACTAGTAACTACAACACTCTGATAAACATGGCACTAGTAACTACAACACTCTGATAAACATGGCACTAGTAACTACAACACTCTGATAAACATGGCACTAGTAACTACAACACTCTGATAAACATGGCACTAGTAACTACAACACTCTGATAAACATGGCACTAGTAACTACAACACTCTGATAAACATGGCACTAGTAACTACAACACTCTGATAAACATGGCACTAGTAACTACAACACTCTGATAAACATGGCACTAGTAACTACAACACTCTGATAAACATGGCACTAGTAACTACAACACTCTGATAAACATGGCACTAGTAACTACAACACTCTGATAAACATGGCACTAGTAACTACAACACTCTGATAAACATGGCACTAGTAACTACAACACTCTGATAAACATGGCACTAGTAACTACAACACTCTGATAAACATGGCACTAGTAACTACAACACTCTGATAAACATGGCACTAGTAACTACAACACTCTGATAAACATGGCACTAGTAACTACAACACTCTGATAAACATGGCACTAGTAACTACAACACTCTGATAAACATGGCACTAGTAACTACAACACTCTGATAAACATGCACTAGTAACTACAACACTCTGATAAACATGGCACTAGTAACTACAACACTCTGATAAACATGGCACTAGTAACTACAACACTCTGATAAACATGGCACTAGTAACTACAACACTCTGATAAACATGGCACTAGTAACTACAACACTCTGATAAACATGGCACTAGTAACTACAACACTCTGATAAACATGGCACTAGTAACTACAACACTCTGATAAACATGGCACTAGTAACTACAACACTCTGATAAACATGGCACTAGTAACTACAACACTCTGATAAACATGGCACTAGTAACTACAACACTCTGATAAACATGGCACTAGTAACTACAACACTCTGATAAACATGGCACTAGTAACTACAACACTCTGATAAACATGCACTAGTAACTACAACACTCTGATAAACATGGCACTAGTAACTACAACACTCTGATAAACATGGCACTAGTAACTACAACACTCTGATAAACATGGCACTAGTAACTACAACACTCTGATAAACATGGCACTAGTAACTACAACACTCTGATAAACATGGCACTAGTAACTACAACACTCTGATAAACATGGCACTAGTAACTACAACACTCTGATAAACATGCCACTAGTAACTACAACACTCTGATAAACATGGCACTAGTAACTACAACACTCTGATAAACATGGCACTAGTAACTACAACACTCTGATAAACATGGCACTAGTAACTACAACACTCTGATAAACATGGCACTAGTAACTACAACACTCTGATAAACATGGCACTAGTAACTACAACACTCTGATAAACATGGCACTAGTAACTACAACACTCTGATAAACATGGCACTAGTAACTACAACACTCTGATAAACATGCACTAGTAACTACAACACTCTGATAAACATGGCACTAGTAACTACAACACTCTGATAAACATGGCACTAGTAACTACAACACTCTGATAAACATGGCACTAGTAACTACAACACTCTGATAAACATGGCACTAGTAACTACAACACTCTGATAAACATGGCACTAGTAACTACAACACTCTGATAAACATGCCACTAGTAACTACAACACTCTGATAAACATGCCACTAGTAACTACAACACTCTGATAAACATGCACTAGTAACTACAACACTCTGATAAACATGCACTAGTAACTACAACACTCTGATAAACATGGCACTAGTAACTACAACACTCTGATAAACATGGCACTAGTAACTACAACACTCTGATAAACATGCACTAGTAACTACAACACTCTGATAAACATGGCACTAGTAACTACAACACTCTGATAAACATGGCACTAGTAACTACAACACTCTGATAAACATGCACTAGTAACTACAACACTCTGATAAACATGCACTAGTAACTACAACACTCTGATAAACATGCACTAGTAACTACAACACTCTGATAAACATGGCACTAGTAACTACAACACTCTGATAAACATGCACTAGTAACTACAACACTCTGATAAACATGGCACTAGTAACTACAACACTCTGATAAACATGGCACTAGTAACTACAACACTCTGATAAACATGCACTAGTAACTACAACACTCTGATAAACATGGCACTAGTAACTACAACACTCTGATAAACATGGCACTAGTAACTACAACACTCTGATAAACATGGCACTAGTAACTACAACACTCTGATAAACATGGCACTAGTAACTACAACACTCTGATAAACATGGCACTAGTAACTACAACACTCTGATAAACATGGCACTAGTAACTACAACACTCTGATAAACATGGCACTAGTAACTACAACACTCTGATAAACATGGCACTAGTAACTACAACACTCTGATAAACATGGCACTAGTAACTACAACACTCTGATAAACATGCACTAGTAACTACAACACTCTGATAAACATGGCACTAGTAACTACAACACTCTGATAAACATGGCACTAGTAACTACAACACTCTGATAAACATGGCACTAGTAACTACAACACTCTGATAAACATGGCACTAGTAACTACAACACTCTGATAAACATGGCACTAGTAACTACAACACTCTGATAAACATGCACTAGTAACTACAACACTCTGATAAACATGGCACTAGTAACTACAACACTCTGATAAACATGGCACTAGTAACTACAACACTCTGATAAACATGGCACTAGTAACTACAACACTCTGATAAACATGCCACTAGTAACTACAACACTCTGATAAACATGGCACTAGTAACTACAACACTCTGATAAACATGGCACTAGTAACTACAACACTCTGATAAACATGGCACTAGTAACTACAACACTCTGATAAACATGCCACTAGTAACTACAACACTCTGATAAACATGGCACTAGTAACTACAACACTCTGATAAACATGGCACTAGTAACTACAACACTCTGATAAACATGGCACTAGTAACTACAACACTCTGATAAACATGCACTAGTAACTACAACACTCTGATAAACATGCACTAGTAACTACAACACTCTGATAAACATGGCACTAGTAACTACAACACTCTGATAAACATGGCACTAGTAACTACAACACTCTGATAAACATGGCACTAGTAACTACAACACTCTGATAAACATGGCACTAGTAACTACAACACTCTGATAAACATGGCACTAGTAACTACAACACTCTGATAAACATGCCACTAGTAACTACAACACTCTGATAAACATGGCAATAGTAACTACAACACTCTGATAAACATGCCACTAGTAACTACAACACTCTGATAAACATGCCACTAGTAACTACAACACTCTGATAAACATGGCACTAGTAACTACAACACTCTGATAAACATGCCACTAGTAACTACAACACTCTGATAAACATGGCACTAGTAACTACAACACTCTGATAAACATGCCACTAGTAACTACAACACTCTGATAAACATGGCACTAGTAACTACAACACTCTGATAAACATGGAACTAGTAACTACAACACTCTGATAAACATGGCACTAGTAACTACAACACTCTGATAAACATGGCACTAGTAACTACAACACTCAGATAAACATGCCACTAGTAACTACAACACTCAGATAAACATGCCCATCAAGTCTAAGGCCATCTTTCTAACACTGTCCCTTTCAGCCAAGCCGAAGTGAAACCCGTGGTCATTATGAACATTGACCGGTGATATTCCCTAGAGGATTGGATCTCGATCACAGAACATAATTAATTTAGTGGGCCGGTAAACGGGAGATCTGACGGACTTTTTGCCAACAATCAAACTAAAAACACATTTCATTATGTCCTCCAATCACGACCACAATGATTCCGGGAGAATAGTGAGCGGGTGATTATTGAATATCAGATGTCAGTGATTCTAAAGTTTGATATTAAAAATAAATTCATAGGTCAGTCATTCTAAAGGTGAAGGAAAGGTCGGCTATTAAACAGAGTCAAATATTTATCATCTTTTATAGTTGTGGAAAAATTATTTTATTGATACAAATACTTGATTTTTAATTTAATTTCGGTTATTCATGATCAAAAATTTGATTAATAATATGAATAATATTGTTTTAAATGAAGTTTAAAAATTTAAACGTATGACATTTCAAATGTTTCTCACGAGACAAATCAGCTGTTAAATGCAATCATCTGACCCACGGCTTCAGTTAATCCGACCTGTAGATTTATTATTATTTTTAAAATTGTGAAGCAACATTTTCTTCTTTTCATTAATAAAAAATAACCAGCCAACTTGAACCTTGATGCGTCATGATCTGAGTTTGGAAATTGGGTTTTGTGCATGTTCGATCCATAGTCTAATCGATTTTAATCTATGATAGGTAGGCGTGTCTCCGGCATTTACGGTGATGTAAAGTCTTTGCGGTTCTGTGAAGGTTGTGATGTGATGTGTAAGCTGTGCGGTGCGGTGAAGGTTGTGAGGTAACGTGTAAGCTGTGCGGTGCGGTGAAGGTTGTGAGGGGACGAGTAAGCTGTGCGGTTCTGTGAAGTTTGTGAGCTGACGTGTAATCTGTGCGGTGCGGTGAAGGTTGTGAGGGGACGAGTAAGCTGTGCGGTTCTGTGAAGTTTGTTAGCTGACGTGTAATCTGTGCGGTGCGGTGAAGGTTGTGAAGGGACGAGTAAGCTGTGCGGTTCTGTGAAGTTTGTGAGCTGACGTGTAATCTGTGAGGTGCGGTGAAGGTTGTGAGGTGACGTGTAAGCTGTGCGGTTCTGTGAAGTTTGTGAGCTGACGTGTAATCTGTGCGGTGCGGTGAAGGTTGTGAGGTGACGTGTAAGCTGTGCGGTTCTGTGAAGGTTGTGAGGGGACGAGTAAGCTGTGCGGTTCTGTGAAGTTTGTGAGCTGACGTGTAATCTTTGAGTTGCGGTGAAGGTTGTGAGGTAACGTGTAAGCTGTGCGGTGCGGTGAAGGTTGTGAGGGGACGAGTAAGCTGTGCGGTTCTGTGAAGTTTGTGAGCTGACGTGTAATCTGTGAGGTGCGGTGAAGGTTGTGAGGTGACGTGTAAGCTGTGCGGTTCTGTGAAGTTTGTGAGCTGACGTGTAATCTGTGCGGTGCGGTGAAGGTTGTGAGGTGACGTGTAAGCTGTGCGGTTCTGTGAAGTTTGTGAGCTGACGTGTAATCTGTGAGGTGCGGTGAAGGTTGTGAGGTGACGAGTAAGCTGTCCCAGTTGATAAAGTGTTCTTTAAATCCCTGTCTATAATCATTCATGCAATCAGCAACAGTTTCTTTAGACGACTGTGCTTTTAAGCTATTTCAGATGGAATTTTAGGAAGATTTTTGTCACTCTTCATTTACGTCGGTCATTATTTTGTTCACTATGATTTTGTTCACTATGATTTTGTTCACTATGATTTTGTTCACTATGATTTTGTTCACTATGATTTTGTTCACTATGATTTTGTTCACTATGATTTTGTTCACTATGATTTTGTTCACTATGATTTGTTCACTATGATTTTGTTCACTATGATTTTCCTACCACGCATCAGGGCCTTAAATAGCCTGGTCAAACCTGACCTATATTCCACCTGTGACCTGTACGCCCAATGGTACGTGGCTGGCCGATTCTCCACTGAATAACCAGTAGCCACTGTTGACATCCATAACGCTTTTCAGATATGAAGCACTGTCACGTGACACTAATAGAAAAATCAATAAATTACTGTCTGCAACATAAAGGTGAATTTTTTTTTCCTTTTCAAATCACTTTATCAATCATTGTTTTCTTTTTTTTTATCAGGTCATTTGTATTGTCCAGCAGTGTTTGATTCATGGTTATGTTGGGACTACGCACTCGCTGGATCAGTGGCCACACAACAGTGTCCACACAAATTTAAGCCAGGATTTAGTCCACTTGGTAAGACAGAAAGTCAAATACGAGTGTTAAATTTATTTATTTTTTAAAAATTCTACATCTGAATCTCCGTATTTAAAAAGAAAAAAATACTTTTCAAATTTCAAAGAAATAATTAGGCCACTGACATTGAAAATTTAAACGTTTTTATAAACTGTCAAACACTTTTATTAAATTTGTATACAAACTCAGCGGTCACTAAACAATTACTAGACGAGAATAATGCCTAATTTAATTATCATTCTTATCCTTCGCCTTACATTTTATATTATGTTTTTAATTTTTATATTGTATTGCTGTTTGGTCAATGAGTGGGATGACACAGCTAAACCTTTCATTCATTGTTTGAATGTACATTTCAGAAGTAGCAAGGAAAACGTGTAACCACGACGGCGCTTGGTTCATTCATCCTAGGTCCAACCAAACATGGACAGACTATGGAGACTGCG
The DNA here is from genome assembly GCA_944989445.1 of Ampullaceana balthica. NCBI lineage: Eukaryota > Metazoa > Mollusca > Gastropoda > Lymnaeidae > Ampullaceana > Ampullaceana balthica. The sequence continues at coordinate 58,916 of CALYLW010000230.1, read as the reverse complement.
CTAACACAGACGTGAGAAGTTTTGCTGTACTGTTTGATGACATTGTGCTGCTGTTGGTTGCTATTGGTTTTGTTTGTTTCAAATCTTTATTTTTTAGCCACCATTTCCCATTGCATGTTGCCCGTAACATTCGATGTTTTATAATTTTAGCATACCATAGATTGTAGCCCCACTTTTTCCACCCAAGTCGCTCCGCTTCCAACTCATTTACTAATACACGCATTAAATATTTCCATAAGATCAAGTCTCGAAAGGTTCTCATTTCGTTGATGTTTGTTGACATTTCGTTTATTCATCTTAGCAAATGTATCCATCTTGTTAGGACTTTGTTTCCCGTGGGAACTGGATGCCGTGGGAAAGTCAGGGCCAGGCTCAATATTCATTTCCTTTCCTCAGATTAAGACTGGTTTGTATATGTGATTGCCATGGAAACATCACAACTTTTTGTGATGCAGTAGTTGTAGATTGCATTTTTACCTAATAAATATAAAAGCCCAAGTCACCGGATGTGGAACGCTGAGGAACGATGTACAACAGTCTATAGCAGTTAAAAAATCGTGTGGTGATTATTAGCACTGTAAAAATATTTAACATGACGTCATTGTTTGATCTTATATTTAGAAAAAGGTGTGCATCAAAAGATGTTCAAATTAATTACAAATTAAAGACGCGCTGTAAAAAATATATATTATATGACGTCATTCTTTTAGCTTATATCTTAATTTTGGAAAAGGGAACGATGTAAAAATAGGATTTAAGGATTTATAATTATAAAATACTTTGTGTACATTTCAGGAAGTTTAATATTTCGTATTTATTTATTATAAGTTACCTGGGGTTTTGACAAAAAAAAGTGGGCGCCTTAGGCGCCCTAAAGCCGGTGTGGGCGCCGTAGGCGCCCTACAACCCCTAGTTATTTAATATTTCGTTATTTTTCAAATGATGAAAAATTGCCTAATTATTCTAAATGTAAACAAATATCTTACCAACTTCCAAAACAAGAGAGGTGTCCCGTTTAGCCCACTGGGACACCGAGAACAATTCAGGACGAACGATGACAATGGACCACTCGGGCCACTCCGTCAGTGATATATTAACCAGTCGGAAAACTCCGTCAGTGATATATTGACCACTCGGGTCACTCCGTCAGTTATATATTGACCACTTGGACCACTCGGTCAGTGATATATTGACCACTCGGACCACTCCGTCAGTGATATACTGACCACTGGGCCACTCCGTCAGTGATATATTGACCATTTGGACCACTCCGTCAGGGATATATTGACCAATTGGACCACTCCATCAGTGATATATTGACCACTTGGACCACTCCGTCAGGGATATATTGACCAATCGGACCACTCAGTGATAAATTGACTACTCGGGCCACTCCGTCAGTGATATATTGACCACTTGGACCACTCTGTCAGTGATATATTGACCACTTGGGCCACTCCGTCAGTGATATATTGACCACTTGGACCACTCCGTTAGTGATATATTGACCACTTGGACCACTCCGTTAGTGATATACTGACGACTGGGACACTCCGTCAGTGATATATTGACCATTTGGACCACTCAGAGCCGTCTTTACACCATTTTGGGCCCCCGGGCAAAGAAATAGTCTTGGGCCCCTCCCCCGCAGAAATAAAAAATAAATTTTCATTTTTATATAAATAAACATATTGCCATGGAGCCCCTATGCTCATAGGCCCCGGGCAAATGCCCAACGGGCCTATGCGTTAAGACGGCCCTGGGACCACTCAGTGATATATTGACTATTCGGACCACTCAGTGAGATATTGACAATTCTGACCACTCCTCTATAAGCGAAATTGGACTCGCCCTTTTACTCCAATATTTCAGGCGTTTCCAAACATCAGTTGTCAATTAAAATAAAACATTCAACAATACAGTTCATAATACTTGACAGACATTGATATCACGTTTTGACGTGTTAAAATTAGATGTTTCACATCAGTGCTTGATGTGGTAAAATTAGATGTTTTATATTAGGGTTTGACTAAAAATAGATGTTTTACATAAGGCTTGAGGTGGTAAAATTTAATGTTTTACGTCAGGGCTTCACGTGGTAAAATAATATTTTATACGTCAGGACTTAAGTTGTAAAATTAGATATTTTAAGTAAGGGATAAAAAATTATCAAATGGGATATTAGAAAAACTACTCGGATTTCATTAACTTTATATGTTTCTAAAAGAAAATCAAGACAGCACACTTGTAAACATTTTAAAAAATACAATACATACATATAATAATAATATTTTAAAGGTAAGAGCAACTGCACCATTTAAACAATAAAGAAAAGGTCATACAGTGATATCTTTAGAATTGAGCACAACCCTTCTAACTTCACGTGTTTTACTCTAGCTCACGGGTCACTAAGCTACGGCAAATTTATAGCTAGTATAGGTTTACAACTGTCAACAGTGTACCGATAATGTTATTATTTACTAGCTACTCAAGACAGAATAGCAAAACGTACATAAAATATAACAAACTAGACGCCCCGCGGCATAGCATACGCCGCAGACTTGCTAATGGAGAGTGAAAAGAAAGTGGAGAAAGAACGGACACAAACTACAGCACGAAGAAATCAAAACAACGCGAGTGAACGTCCGTTGGGGGGGGGCGAACTGCCAACTCATTGTTGGTTTCGAGACATTTGCAAGCGAAATTCGGTACACCCCTAACTTCTATGAAGTCAGCTATAAAACGATAATCGGTTTAAAATCGGAGTTACATAATGGATAATTTACTTTGTCTCTTCCTAATTCTATTCAGGTGGCTAGTTCTGATATAATGTTCAAAACATCGACTAGGAATCTTGGCTACATTTTTCTGACAACATGTCTACCAACAACTTCATCAATCACATCTGTCGCTCTGCCTACACGCCCATTCGTCAGATCAGCTCATTCCGTCATTACTTAACAGTTAGTGGAACAAAAACTCTAGTCTGTGCTCTTGTTCTAGCTCGCATTGATTATTGCAATTCTCTTCTGTCAGGTGCGCCAAAACAATGCATTGAAAAACTACAGAAAGTTCAAAATTCAGCTGCCAGACTAGTTCTTAAGGCAAAAAAACATGACCATGTTACTCCGCTACTTTACTCACTTCATTGGCTACCTATAAAAGCTCGAATTGATTACAAACTGGCTGTTCTCTGTCACAACTTCTTTTCTGACTCATCTCCTTCCTATCTTACTGAACTTCTGTCGGTCTACTCACCCAGTCGTCAGCTACGCTCTTCTGCAGACACACGTATTCTCTGTGTTCCTAAGACACGAGCTAAAACATTTGGCGAAAGATCATTCTGTTTTTGTGCAGCCAAACAAGGGAATTCTCTACCATTACACATCCGTAGTATTCCAACTACCAAGTCCTTCAAGACTGCACTTAAGACGCATCTTTTCAAAATGTATTTACAAAATTAATGAAACAACATTTGTTTTAATGATTAGCGTAGCTTATGTGTAATGCACTGTCCTTTATGTTGTTATTATGGTATGAATGGTTATTTAATTATTATATGTATGTTATGATCTCCATGTAAAGCGCTGTGAGCCCGGTTCCTTACTGGGATACAGCGCTATATAAATTATCAATTATTATTATTATTATTTTACAAAAAATATAAAAAAACAAAAACACGCAATTAACAACGCTAAATATGACCAACCCTCGCTAGGGTCGGCCAATTACATTTATGTCTAAGGGATGGTACTACGTCTACTCACTATTTTTAAATTCCTTATATTAACTTCGAAATCTTGTCTCTCTGTCTGTCGTCATCTCGTTCGCGGGCGGAAAAACAAAAGTCTAAACTGACACACTTCCCGTGATGCCATCGAGCTGAAATTTGACACATAGACTTGTGTCACCTAACAATGCATAGTATCAAAATTTCAGATCGATTGAATGTACCGTAATTAACTTAATGCACTTTTAGTTTATATCTATATAACTATAGGTAATTCAATTTCACGGTTTGTTATTGTTTTTCTTTCACGTGCCAGTTCAGTTCACGCGTTGACGCCACCCATCGATGTACAGCGTGCTTTTGTTTACATTTTACGTGTCACGCTGAGCTCGGTCCAGCGATCGGTGACCAGACCTTTCCCTTCTCCCTCGCTCTCTCTCTCTCTCTCTCTCTCTCTCTCTCTCTCCCTCTCTCTCTCTCTCTCTCTCTCTCTCTCTCTCTCTCTCTCTCTCTCTCTCTCTCTCTCTCTCTCTCTCTCTCTCTCTCTCTCTAAGTTAGAGACACAACATTAAACAACATGAACGAATATTTTTGTTTAACTCTTAAGATTTTTTATTCATGAAAATAATAACATACCGTAGTTAAATAATCTCATATTTTATGCTATGAAAAATAACAGCTTTAAAATATTTACACAATTTTGGTTGCTTCTCTCGCGATTTTGGGGGAACATTTTAGTCTCACAATTTGTTCCCTTCAATTGTCGCATGCCGTAGAAGGGCCTAACAACTTGTTGGGCGGAGCACATTGATGTGATAACACGTCCCGTAGAGGGGGAGAAATCTGGTGGATAAAAACAAAACCAGTTTTCCAATAAAACCTCCAAATTGGGTTCACATGGGAAATAAAAATAAATTGAAGTTTAGAGGAATGTGCATGACCAGTTGCTGATACATTGTTTGGCCCCGATCTCAGCCAGAATGTCGTAAACCAAAGTCTTGTAGGTGTCAGTTTTCCATTCTCCAGACAGTTTTTGAAAGGGCCAATGTGTAAAGGATAAGTTTAGACATTGCATTTAAATAATTAATCTTGTATTTTGAGGTTCACACCTTATTGCAAGTTTATTTCAAGGAACGCCAATATGCTGCTGTATTTTGCACACCATAATGCACATATGTTTAACGGGACGCTTCTACGTTGTGCACCTAATAGCGCATCTATTCGAGGAAATGCCGCTATGCGGCTAGGTTGTGCACACCCTATTTTGCACGTATATTTCAACGAACTCCGCTATGTTATAAAGAACTAATATCACAACTTCTTGGTAGAAATGCTGCTATATTGTGCACTATTTATTGCACTTCTATTTCAACGAACCTCGCTATGTTGTGCACACCTAATAGCACATCTGTAACATCCCTTGGTGACGTATTACTTTTTATTGTAAAATAATTACACCAAACTCATCCCCACTTATTGTAGGCAGTATATATAGACCTCCGAAAACAAACCTAGAATACATGAACAATCTTTGTAGTCAATTAACTTTCATAAAAGAGAATAATAAAAATGCAGTTTTATGGATTATGGGGGACTTTAATCTTCCAGATATAAATTGGAAAAATTATACAATTGATAACCATCAAACTAACAAAGAAATTAATGAACACTTTTTAGACACTATAAACAACATAAACCTAGAACAGATAGTAAAAACAGCAACAAGGAAAAATAAAACACTAGATTTATTCCTAACAAATAGACCAGGACTAGTGTTAGACTATAAAATAATTCCAGGACTGTCCGACCATGATGTTGTTAGGGTCACAAATACAATAAAAACTAAAATTAATAAGATACCTAGAAGAATAATCTATCTTTGGAATAAATGTAATTCAATAAAACTACACCAATCAGCGGCTAACTTCCAACAAACTTTCCTAAGTAAATTTAACACAAATAGCCCAGTAGAAGAAATTTGGAAAGATATAAAAACAAATCTAAAAACTATAATGGATGAGAATGTTCCAACAAAACTAACATCAAATAAATTAACAAATGCTGGTTCAATTCTAGATTGAAAAAGCTATGCAAACTAAAAGAGAACTTATTTAAGAAATATAAAGCTACCTATTCATATAGGATACACAAAAAATACTTAAAGATTAAACACTTGACACAAAAACTTAGTCGAAACCTCCAAAATGAATATATAAACAATGTAATTACCAAAGATAACAATAAAAACTTATGGTCCTTTATCAAATCTTAAAAAATGGAACCTTCAGGAATAGCCACACTAAAAGGCTCAAATAATAAAACCTATAATGATAATGAAACTAAAGCTAATATCCTTAACACATATTTTGCATCATCTTTTTCTGCCTCAGGCGACAAGGAAGTTTTAATAAATTTAAATAAAATGGAGGAAATAGGTAACATAACTGTAGATGAGATAGGTATACATTCACTCCTAAAAAACTTAAAAATAAACAAAGCTACTGGCCCAGATGATTTGCCTGCAAGATTATTAAAAGAACTAAGCAATGAACTGTCCCCAATCCTTGTAGTTCTCTTTCAAGCCTCTCTAAACCAGGGTAAAGTGCCCCAGGATTGGAAATTAGCTAACGTAACTCCACTCTTTAAGAAAGGGGATAAATCAGACCCTGGTAATTACAGGCCTGTATCACTTACTAGTATCACCTGTAAATTACTAGAACACATAATATATAGTAGAATAGTTAACCACCTTGACAAATATAATGCCCTATGCCCACATCAACACGGCTTTAGAAAAAACAGATCATGTGAAACACAATTAATAGGTTTAATAGATGAACTATCAAAAGGCTTGGACAAAAATGATCAAATAGATACAATATTACTAGACTTCTCAAAAGCATTTGACAAAGTTCACCACCTTAGTTTACTTAAAAAACTTAACTACTTTGGAATCTCAGGTTCCTTACATCACTGGATCCAAGACTTCCTTTTGGGCAGGGAGCAAACTGTAATAATTAATGGATCTAAATCTGCACCAATAAAGGTTAACTCAGGAGTTCCACAAGGAACTGTGCTAGGTCCCTTACTCTTTTTAATTTATATAAATGATTTACCCAACAACATCTCAACAGGTACAAAAGTTAGGTTATTTGCTGATGATTGTATAATCTATAGAACAATTAAATCAGAACAAGATAGCAAAATTTTACAAAAAGACTTAGATGAATTGATAAAATGGGAAACTAACTGGAGTATGTCTTTCCACCCAGAAAAGTGTCAACTGTTAAGAGTAACAAAGAAAAAGAAACAAATAAATTCAAAATATTACATTCATGGAAAAGAACTGACCCAAACTAAAGATGCAAAATACTTAGGAGTCTTAATAAATGAGAAACTATCATGGAATCCCCATGTCAATGAAGTTATTAAAAAATCAAACAAAACCTTAGGCTTTATAAAAAGGAAACTTTAACAAATGTAATAGAGATATAAAACTAAAATGCTACCTCACTTTGGTGAGACCTGTACTAGAATATGCATCTTCTGTATGGGACCCATCCACCAAAGAAAACATTGATAAACTAGAACAAATTCAAAAAAGAGCTGCCAGATTCATTACTGGAGAATATTCGAAACTGACAAGAATAACACCATTAGTTAAATCATTAAACCTTGAAACACTAGAGGATAGAAGAACCAAGAGCAAAGTAGTAATCATACATAAAGCAATTAATTCTAATTTAGAAATACAACACAAAGATAACTTAATACAACCCTCAGATAGACATAAGGATAAAAACACCTTTC